>QWTY01018868.1:0-14950 GCA_008033365.1 Pseudorectes ferrugineus | reverse complement strand
GGACTCAAGTCAACACTTTCTGGAGTTCCCTTGACAAAATGAGCCTCTCTGCTGGTCAGTCATGGTTTTATTTATATGATCTTTTCTTTGATTAGAAAGGAAAATATCAAAAAAAGAAAAAGTTTCCAATAACTGTATCTGTAGTAGTTACAATTTTTGAAGCAATACTCTATCCCTGTGTGTGCCTCTGAACTATCCATGTATTTGTTCAGCTTTTTCAGGTCTGGGTGTGTGAAATATCTCTAAAGAAGATAGCTCTGTATGTGATGGTGTAAATGCATTGTTTGTATGTATCTAAAGTTTAAATAGATTGTACATATGGGATTGTAAATGAACTGTAAACAGCAATCTATATTTTCTTGAATATATTATATAGCAGTATATATTTGTTAAATAAATATTCTTGTATACTCTTCAATAACCTTTTTAATATTTTGTACAGATAAGTTTATTAAATATTTTATTGATAAATAGACCTCTGCAAGATTTTCTTTTGATGACTTGTGCCTGTGTCCTGAAACCAGATGTCAGAGCAGCCTTTGTAAACCACCTTTATTCCCTGGGCTACCTAAGGTGTTAAACCAAAAATGAAATACCCATTCATTTTAAACTGCCTTCCAGGGCAGCCACAGGTATTTTCCAATAAATAAAGTCACAGAACAGTGAGTGTTTGTGATGGATTTATCATCAAAATGTACATACCTTTTCTTCCTTGTGTTTCTGACTAGTGTCCACCTGCTGTGATGAGTAGCTACCCAGCTCCAGCCAGCCAAACAGGATTGTCTCCATTGACTCCATCAGCCTGGACAAGAGAAGGCTCCATGGAGACCTCATTGTGGCCTTCAGTGCTTAAAGGGGGGCTTATAAAGAAGAGGAAGAGTGACTTTTTACACAGGCAGATAGTGATAGGACAAGGGGGAACAGTTTTAAACTAAAAGAGGAGAGATCTAGATTGGATATTAGGAGGAAATACTTTCCTGTCAGGGTGGTGAGGCTCTGGCACAGGTTGCCCAGAGAAGCTGTGGATGCCCCATCCCTGGAAGTGTTCAAGGACAGACTGGATGGAGAGTGAGGTGCTTTAGCACGTGCTCCTGCAATGGACATCACCCACGTGCCCTGGAGGCAGAGAGTGAAGGTAGTAAGGATTATGACTCTCCCTGCTACATCCCTAAGCACACAGTACTGTGAACATGCAGGTGTGAAGTAAAGCACATTTGGAGGCATGGAAGAAGTCCTCAAGGCAATCAGGTATGTGTTTTAGACACAGCAGAGCAAACTCAGCTTTCAAGACTCAGAAGAAACATGGAGAACTGAAAAGAGAGGTTTCCCTGAAGGACTGAAAAATTAATTCTTAAAATTCTGGTATTTTCTAGGCTGTCCCTTCCTCTTAAGCACACACAGAAACACATGGCTCAGCTGGAGTAAGGCATGGTCATTTCTATTCCCAGTGGCACATGGAGTGACAGACCAAGCAGGACCCACCTTTTGGTCAGTGTTCTGCATCCCCACATGCCCATTTTATGGTCACACTGGCTGAGGGCATCTTTTGGTAAAGGTTCTCTGGGGAGGGAGGCAGGATGGCATTTTCCCCCTTGCCCCCTGGCCCACTCTGTGAGCAGTTTTACAGGAATGTGCCATCTTAACAAACTATTTTCAACAGAACATTGAAGGGTGAGAGCAAATGGTTATCCACAGGCATCCCACCATGTCTTCACTGAAACCAGTGGGAGTGGTGGGGTTTGTGTTTAATGAACACGGCTTTTTACTCCACAGCACTTCAGACTACTCATGTGATTGACAACATGAACTAGTCAGCTTATAACTGAAGAGAAATCAAAGGCACAGCAAGGACAGAGGAGATGTCCAAGGTCACACAGGAATACAACGGCAGAAAATGCAGAGCATTGGTAAAACAGGACATGGTCTGAATTGGGACTGGATCACTCTGGACGCTTAAAATCCTGTGGGATTATTTTGTGGGTGAAAATACAAGTTCTTTCCTGTAAGCACCAATGAGCTGCAGTACCCCATGCATGATGAGAGCATGATGTTAGCACTTCAAAACCTTTATGTTCTGTAAATGGTATTCCTGTATCCTGCAAGTTAGATTGGAACAGCTGAATCCTCATCAAT
The DNA here is from genome assembly GCA_008033365.1 of Pseudorectes ferrugineus. NCBI lineage: Eukaryota > Metazoa > Chordata > Aves > Passeriformes > Pseudorectes > Pseudorectes ferrugineus. The sequence goes on along the minus strand of QWTY01018868.1, from coordinate 12,817 downwards.
TTTTAAGGGTGCCTGTTAGGGAAGAGGAGTAGATGAGTCTTGACATTGCAAAAGCCTGTTTTTCCTAATTCCAAGTCATCTCATCTTCATGGATTCCTCTCAATGTACGCAGTGCAGTATTTCAGAGTCTGGGGGCTTTGCTGAAGATGTTCTCAAAGGGGGAGAGCAGGACGCACCCCCCACTTCCTCCTTCAGTGTGAATTGCTTCAAACAGGATGGCAAAAGGTCTTTGAGTGTCTGACTGGCAAACGCTGCAGTCAGGTACAGTCAGTCAGATGTTTTAAAAAACACCCTGTGTTTTATTAGCTGCTGCAAACTACTTTCTGTAACACAATTATTTGCCTGCAAGCACATTCCTGCAACAGGCAAAACCGAGGCTGCTGACTATCAGCTCAAGCACTCTGAAAGAGTTTTTAATTAAATCCCTCCCTGCCTGTCCCATGTGAGCACGAACGTTAGCCTGTTCCATAACTTCTGCGTGATGCTACTGAGAGCAGCGATCGCTCCTGGCAGCTGCTTGTGCTGTTACTGCTGGATCTGCTGCTTGTGCTCAACCCCCATCAGCTGTTCCAGAAATATATGCTGTTTTAATAGTTCCTGGTCACTCACAAACACTCTCTGGATTCCTATTTTGTAAATGTGCCAGGAAAGGGAACATTTGCCTGCAAGTGAAGAGCCTCAGAAACTTATTGTAGTTGGGAGTCTGAGCATGACCTGTGACACAGAGTAAAACAAGTCTCTTGGGTCTAGTGAGTTTATCCAAACCCAGTAATAGTTTGAGTGACTTTAAAATGATAACATTGAACATCTTGTTTAAAGTCTTTGCTGGCAATTAGCTAGACCAAAGAAAGGGATGGGGAGTGGATGCACGTATAAACCCATTTTCTGTAAAATAAATACATAAATGACCTCAGCTGCAGAGAAGAGATTATCTGCTGTGGCTCATGTATGCAATCTGTCTCCGTGAGTCAAGAATCTGGTGTTTAGCTTGGAGTCCGACTCCAAATTCTTCACCATAAACACTGGGCAAGCACTCATCCAGCTTCCTGAAGGGACAAACCTCACTGATCCACACACTCTATAGCTCATTCAGAGCAGCAAACACGGAGCTGGAAGCAGCAAAGGGAAACTGATTGATTATTTTGGAGGGGCTCTGGATAAAAATGCTTAAGCGAGTCAGGTGCCTACCACCCACGGATTTTCTGTGCACTTGGCAGATGTCTGCATCGCATGTGAAATTTGGGGTTTGGCAAGTATTTTTGTAAATTTTGTATGCATGAAGTAATAAAGGAGGTGAACTAGGACTAAACAAGTTACCAAAAAAAAGAATCAAGTTACATTTTACCATAAATTTCTTTATTTTTGTTATTGGAGTTGTGTACTTTTAATAAAAGGTATCAATCTAGCAAAACACTTGCACATGAGTCAAAGTCACTGCACTAGCAGGGTTACTCGTGTGGTGAGAATCAAGCACAGATGTGAATGACAGTGAGTAGGTGCTACAGCATACAGTCAATATATTTGTGATAGGTTTTCCAAGAATTCTTAAATAGTCTAAAATAGGCAAGACCACACTGTGTTTTCATGGTAAATTGGCACATTTGGACCACAAGCACTTTTGACACTCTTTGCCTGGGGTGACAATGAACACCACGGGCTTCTGAGAAGCTGGATTCTCACTGTGTGGGATCTGCTCCTCTCAGGAAATACAGCTGTGGAAACTAGGCCCGTGTGTTTTAGCAATGAATAGAGTAGCAAATTTTCAGATCTTAGCCTTACAGTAACAGCTTCTAGGAGGAAGGTAGCAATTGAATCAATATGGTTTTGATAATACTAGAGAAAATTCTTTTTAAGAAAATTGTAAGGCATTCTTCTGCAGTAGATCTGGTTATCACTGACCAGACCTAATCTCAGTTTAGGTCTTAATGCAGTCAGGATTTAGTATAGTGGATTAACATTTGTATAAAAGGCATACACAAGTCAAGTACAAGTATTGCTAAATTAATTCCTCATACAAAGTATACGAATAATGCACTGTAAACAACTGCTTCTCGTAGGTGCTTCAGTTTCCAGGCTGTAGTAGTTGCTTGTCATCTTTGGTTAATGCAAGATTTCTTCTGGTCTCAGGAGATCCACTACAACAGCTGAACTCCCACAAACTGAGTCTTTGTCGATTCCCTGATTCCACATACTTCGAAGAACAAATGTTTTGTTCAACCAGATCAGTGTGCAAACCAAAACAACCAAGTGAACTGCAGTTTTTATGCTGCTGACACACAAACAGGTGCCCATGTACATATATGTGTACATTAATGTATCTCCACGTATGTGCACGTCCTCCCCGGCTCTGCCCCAGGGAGCACCTCAGCCAACAGATGCAGGGAGCACCTGCCATGAGGCCATCCAGCTGGGATGATGCCAACATCTGGGGGCTATTCAAGCACACACAGACACATACAACTATGGACTTCTAAAGTGAGCTCAAGGATTGTTTTGGTCATGACTGAAAATGGACCTGTAGAAAGAAGGAAAGTCCTGTGGCTCTCCAATGAGCAGAATCAGTTGCATGGGCATAGTCTCCTTACTTTGAACGTGTCTGGTTCCTCCCCACGCTGCTGAAACTGTGCTCCCAACATTCCTGCCCCACTCAGCAGTACCATTTCATTACGTGGCAGTGTAATTGGAAAATCCACTGGCTAGTTTTAAAAGCTAAACCAGTTTCTGATACAAAGAAGGTCACTTAAATCCACTATCAGTCTGCAGGTTTGAAAACTAGTCCAAAAATACCCAGGAACTGAACTCTATTATGAGTTGCTCTAAATATTAGTGAAAGGTTCAAGGGGGGTTTAGAGAGCAGTGGAAGGGCTGTGTATAATTGTGTAAGAAAACGAAGCAATTAATTGATCTTTCTGCATCACAGAGAACATTCTCCAATACCATTCTCACCCGTATCAAAACTGGTAATAAATCATGTAAGTTAGATACTCAATGCATCATCTAAATTCATCTGTTTGCAAGGGCAGGACCTCCCCTGACTATACTCTGTAGTGTTTTGCTTATTTATAAATGTCTCTCTGAACTCCACAGGGAGACTATTTCACAGGTTCATGGCTAGAAAGCTTTTCCTGATTACACTTGGCTCTGTTCCCCTTACTTGCAATATTTTCACTTCTAGCTATTCCCTGTAACTTCTTTTGTTATCACAACTGGTAGGATGCTTTTTTCTATTTTTTTTCTATCTGAAAAGGAGAGGGTTCACTAAATGTGAGGAACAGTGAACTTGTCAGCACCATGCAAGGGTCTGGTTCTCAACAGTAATGTTCATGCCATGTCATGGGTGCAGCCGTGGCACAGTAACAGATGTTTTCTGATGGTGAACTTACCTAATTTGTGGCTTGGCAGAAAATTTCATACTTCAGTCCTTAGAGCAAAGAACTGAAATTTAGACATGCATCAGAAGTGGTTTAATTCTTTAAAGTTGCTGAGCAAGCACTGTTCTCATGGACTTCATTAGGAGAGCTAGGCCACCTAGAAGTTGTTATACACGGATTCTGCAATCCATTTTAACCTTTAAATACTGGCATTTTTGACCAGTGTACTTTCCCTTCTCTACAGTCAACTGAAAAATGAAACACTTGGCCATGTTCCAGGCAAGAGATCCTTAGGTATTCCCTTGCTGAGCAGCCACAGATACCTTACGGCATTTCTAATACCCTGTGGAGTCCTGGCAGTGCCCCAAGCCCCTGGTGAGACTTGGAGAAACTGCACACCTGATCTACACATCTCCCCTGAACTCATCCTGAACTCATCCCGAACTCAGCCTGACCACCAGCCCCCTCTGACCCAGAGGAGACAACATCAGGGCTGTCCAGGGCCTTGGGCTGTTCTGGTTGCCATGCACCTGGCTTACACGGATGGGTGAGACACGACCAGAGGGCCAGGCCTTTCACAGCATTCCAGGATCCATGGCCAGGATCCACCTGCATCCCGACACTTCTCCAGCAGTGAGTGAGGTGGTAGTAGCTCAGGTACTGTTGTATCAGCATTGTCTACAGCGCCAGCAGACAATAAATATTCCACCCTTTGCCAAGTCTAACAGAGTCCTGAAGACTCAGGATGAAACTACATAAGCACTGAGTCAATAAAACTATACTTTGGACCAGCCAGTCTCTCTTTAACTTTCATCGAAACATCTCAATAGAAAACAAGCCATAATCTATAGTAAACAGAAAAAAAATAAGACAGACTCTCCCACAAAAAAATTTACACGTTCACAAAATAATTACATCATTTTCTTGTTAATCACTGAATTAGTGTTTATAATTTGGTCAGATCGTCCTGTAGCCAGTCTGTGATCATGGCAGCCATCTCCTTGCTGGCATCGAGCACGAAGGCATGGCGGAGCCCCTTCTCACAGAGCCGAATGTCCCCGTCTGGAAAATCCATTTTGATCTCATCGTAGTAGTGCTGTGGACACCAGCTGTCTCCAGTTCCATAGTAAAAAATCAGCTAGAAAGCAAAGCATATCAAATAATCAGTGTAGAAAGTTACTGAGGGAGCAACCAATACAATCATTTGGAAATAAGCAGTGCATCAGGTCCTGAGATATACTGCGAGGAATAGCAGATTGGTACTTCTTGGTTGTTTCCAGGTCTGCAGGTATGATGAAGACAATTAAATGCTCTGTGACTCAGTTTCCTCACCTGCAAAACTGTGGAACACAATACAGGCTTAACTCTGAAAACAGAGATCTGCTGATGAAAGCCTGGCTGACTTAAGAAATTTCTTATTATGGCTCAAATCATCGCGTTGTCCATGGAGTCTACCCCTAAGCAGTCCAGCTGTTTTCCATAGCTGTTAGAAGTTTTCTGTGTTAGCTTTCCAGCTATTTAAAAAAAGCAATGACCAGGGACATCTTCACCTGTATCAGGTTGCTCAAAGCCCCATCCAACCTGACCTTAAATGTTTTCAGGGATGGGGCATCCACCACCTCGCTGGGCAACCTGTGCCAGTGTCTCACCACCCTCATTGTAAAAACACTTCCTCCTTATAGCTGGTCTGAATTGATCCTCTTTCAGTTTAAAACCATCGCCCCTTGTCCTATTGCAACAGACCTTGCTAAAAATTTTGTCCCATTTTTCTTACAGGCCCCCTTTAGGTACTGGAAGGTGCTCTAAGGTCTCCCTGGAGCCTTCCCTTCTCCAGGCTAACAGCCCCAACTCTCTATCTTATCCTTGTGAAGTGCTGCCTGTGTGGAGTGCAGGCACCTCACAGAGATCAATGAACTACTTTCTTCTGGGTTGTAACATGGAACTAAAATTCTGCAGAAGTCCATTTTGATTTGATCTTGCCCAATATAACCTTGGCTGATGACATACATGAAGCAGGTGCTACCTGCCCTAGAGCCCACCTAAACACCAAAGTCATAAATTCCAGGTAAATATCATATTCAGGAAAGTGTCTTTTCTCTCTGTTAGAAACAGTGAATGTCACGTTTCCCCAAGTCATCACTTCTCCCCATTTTCATCTCGACTTTGCAAGCTATAGCTATGCTTTTCAATTTCTATAGTATATGAGGGGAAAGGAGTTGTCTGGGAGAGAGTAAAAACCTATGGATTTCAGACTGAACAAGAACAAGATTAATGAGGAGCACTTTTCATACTAAAATATTTGAATGCAGGTACCAGAACGATGCTGATTGCTCAACACATCACACACACAGCTTGGCCCAATTCCATTATTCGCATTTGTTTCATATTTCATTTCTGTACTTCGGTGAATAATTGAGCAATGCTAACATAAATTAGGGGACAAGAAGTTTTCCTTTCATCACAAATATCTTCAATTCCATCATTTTTGTAGCCATGTGGAATATAAATAAATGGACCCACTGGGGTAGAGGTGGGCTAAGAGCCCAGACTGCGTTTCACAAACTATTACAAGGTTTTGTCTAACTCACTTTTCTCTGGCTGAAGTTTGCCCAAAACTTGTACATTATTGACTATTGGCTGTATCCAAAATACAGTATCTCAGTTGCACAGACAACCCCAGTTATACTTCTATTTATGTGCAAAACATAGAACATAAACCATCCCATGTTAACAAACATTATTGGTTTCCTTTGTCACTCACTACTTGCTGAAAACAAGGTGTGTTGTTTGCTCTAGCAGAAAATTTCTTTTGATCTTGCCTTCAATTCATCAATCACAAGATGTCACACTAGCAAAAGTTCTTCAGAAAAGCCAATGTAAAATGTCCAGATGCATTCAGGCCTTTTGGAAGTGAAATATCTGACCAAATTATTTTTAACCCTGGGCTCCATTACCAACAGATACAGAAATAAAGATTATGAAACTGGGGGGGGGGAAGCAATGGAGCAACTCCAGTTTAATGGAGTAGTCCTTGAAATGGTTGGATTTTTTGAAAGGCAAGTCTTAGAGTCTCATCACATGATCATTTAGAAAAAGACGAAAAGCCATTTACACTTACAAAGGTGGATAAAATACTTGGCTTGGTCTGCATGGACTGTGAAATGGGCTGTTCTCCAGGTAGGGTTGTAAACTTGAGAACTCACAGATTTGAAAATGCCTAAATAGAAGATTTATGTGCATTCTTAGCTTGCCCCTGGTATATTTGCATTACAGTTTAATCTTTCACTGCATGATCCAAAGGATCCTTGACTCTCTCAATCCACTGACAGGATGACATTCAGCTGATGAGCTGCTATTTGATAGTATTTCTCGTTTTAAATTCTGTGTGCGGTCTGAGGATTTATTTACTACATACTTCATGGTTTACAGACAGGATTTATTTTCTTTATGCTCTGCATTCCTCTGGCATGCACCACTACAGGATTCGCATGCTCACATTTATTAATTTAGTTTTGCAACACCTTAGTGGCCATTTTTATCTTCATTTTGCAGGTGGGAAGCACAGAAATTAATGTCAAACTACATTTATTAATTTGAAAGCACGCAGTGTAGAGTGAAACACCTCAAGCTGGTTTTCCAGTGTGTGCAGCATTACACAGTATTGACTATGCTCAAAGGACAGCACTCCTGGACTGCACTTGCAGGTGTTCTGAAACACTGTTTATCTGTCTGTAATATACATTTCAAGGTCTTAAATGAGATATTCAGAAAAGTGAGAACAAACTGTGACCATCTATGAAAAATATTGATGACTTCACCAAGAGCCCATTCTCTTTAAAGTTTAGGTGCCTTTACCATGAACTTATTCACTTTTATTTCAACAGGCATTTTACCCCTTCTGCCACAGATGAGGCAGGAGTTCTGCATCCTGCTGTCTCCTTCACTACACAGGTCTTTTGGTTAATGAAAGAAGAAAAAGGAAAAGGGATGTTTTAAGGAAAGATCAGCGCTGAATGCTTACACAAAAGGTGTCTGAATTGAGGTCATTGCTCCCCAACTGTGAAATGTTTGGTAATGCAACGTCAACTGGTTTTAGCAGAACTTGTGTGTACAGCCTGCTGGGCTTTGAGGAGGTAAACCAAACCCCAGGTATTTCACATGTAGCACCTACATGTACTGCCAACAGTGTCAACACCTCTAGATTTGCTGCTTTAGGCCTCTGTTCCTTCAGGTCATGGTGTGATTTAAAGAAGCAGCACTGTCAGCTTCTGGCCAGAGGAACATGGGACACCTTCCTGCTGGTGTCACATTGGAGGTGTCCAGCACAGAAATTAATGATTTATTTTGAATCTATGGTGTGTTTTTGAAGCAAATGTCCAGTTTGTCCGTATTTAACATACTTTGGTTCACATACTTTGGTTGCCATACTTTGGACCGCATGGAGTCCTTCCAACTGAAACTAAAGCAAAGATGCTCTTCAGGATCACACTTAACAAGCTCCAGGCACCAATGGACATTCAGTCCATGGTACCAGACAACTGTTGGCTAAAGTAATAGCCCTCTCAGGTGCCTTCATTGGGAACACCAGGTCCTCACCATTTACTGTCCATCTCTATAAATTCTCTTCTATTGTGATGCTTCTGTTCTTAAGGTAAACATAGTCACTGGCACCTGCCGAGAACAGGAACAATAAGATATTTGAAATTTAGGTTCCATTCCAAGCAGGAAAGGGCAGGACATTTACCAGCCACTGGTCTTGTTGTCCATTCACTTGTCCACTATTTACAGGTATGACTTCTTTTGTCTTGTCCCTTTCTGGTCTCAAGACTACTCTACACCCCCTCTGGTTCCTTATTTCAGCTCTTTTATCTCTACCTCATCATTTCCAATTTCTACTACTTCTGCTTCTTCTAGTCCCACATTCTTGCCCTGCAAAGTCCAAATTTTAGTCTCCTGGGTCCTCCATCTCGTTCTGTGTCCCAATTCCAACATTAGTTGTTTTTTCTAGAGCCTCTGCTCCCAGCGCTGCTCCTCAAGCACCTCTCAGACTATCAGTTGATCCTTGCATCAGGGTTGGGTTCAGTTCAGCATAAAAACATCTAAGTACAGGTCACTGTATCGTGGTGCTTACATGTGTGCCAGGCATCCCAATTTCCATCGCACATTCAGGAAAGATGGCCTTGCTTGGGTAGCTCCAGTCCACCACCTCATACCAGAAGCCTTCCTTTGGCCAAACAAACAGAGCCTTTGGTTCTTCCTGCCTCCTCCTGCTCTCTGTTTACTGCTCCCTTACTAGTTCCCCTCTTCACTAGCTCAGCACATGTCTCCTCTACACTGGAATCAGAAGCTTCCTTCTCCAAGCTAGGAATTGCTACCATGAGAAAACAATGCATTCTCCCCTGAGCTTTATCTTTAGACATTGTAGAATCCCTTGGACTGAAATAAACCCATTCAAGGTAGGACAGGCACTTGTGTCATATATGCAACTAAGGTTTGGGTCTGTTATAACCAACTAAGAACAGTTTTTAAACAGGAGACTTGGAGAGCTTGATTTGATGCTGCAGTTATTTTGTCTGCTTATTTCCTGTGCAGGTGTGTGCATTTTCTCCATGTGTCCATGCTTGCACATACAAAACTTTAACAGAAGTGTTTCTTAATTGCAGAATTGTTTTCAAAATGCTTCCTTATTAGTGGATTATGTGAAAGAGCAAGACTGCAATTAAGGTGTAAATTTTCAGTGATCCAGATGTTGGTACAGGGCCTATGAAATCTGACAGCTACTTGACTGCCATTTGTGAAACTGAGGATCTCCTTTTGAAAGACAAAATGTCTCTGCTCTTTGCCTGTCTCACACACAGACACAAAATAAATGACTTTAAAATGTCACCCTCTTTCCTAATATATTTAAACAGAATAATTTTAGATATACTTAAGGAAAAGTTTCCAGAATCCATCTCCTCATCTTCATTTTAACATCAGGAGCTTTGCTATTGCAGCAGGCAGGCAGGAATAATTAACAAACCATGTGTAACCAGAGGCACATGGGATCTCCATTAATGTAGGGAACACTGGCATGCACTGTATGGCTTGCATGGATCTGTAAAGTGCATATTTTCCTGTGGATGGTGGATGGCTGTAAAGACATCCTGAGTCAGCACAACCACTGCACCAGCAATGGAAAGCTGCTGCCAATCTAAGCATTCAGAAATGATGAGTCAGGCCCCCAAAATAATTAGACTAGCTAAAAATAAACAGATTTGCAAAACAATAAATAGGAAGTTCTTTCTAATTTTCCTCTGGGCTTAAACTTTCCAATATTTGCAGTTTTTTAAACTTTTCTGCCATGAGGGTGAGAGGATTATCTTTTATTCTTTTGCAATATTAAATGGTTGAGACTTCCAGGTATTCCTGACTCAAAAGGGAAATGGCAGCTACCATTGGACATGACAAAGACTTTATGATTCCTGATGCAACATCCTGCTTGCTATGAGTCACTAAAATATGTCCTCTTTCAGGATCTGATGTTGAGGGCAGAGCAAAGAGGACATGGGCTGTCTTTGCCAGTCATTTCAATGTTGCATTTGAAATAGTAATGCAATTTCTAAATTTCAGATAGCTTTAAAATAACAGCAGTATTCTTAGAAGATGATTTACCATTAAATGGCTCAGAAGTATTTTCAGCCTCAGCTTCTGTAAAATAAAACACAAGTCCAAATAGGGCTCTGTCAGCCTCATACCCTGTAATATGGTATGTGTACTCTGACACTGCACAATGATGGCAGCTGCTAAGTAAACATCAGAAGAATCTGAGATTTGTATCAACAGGATGTTTACATTTTAAAGAGTTTCTAAGAAAATAATAAAGATTTCCTGCAGTTGACTCCATTGGCACTTGTTACAGTATGTATGACAGTTCACAGAAGTACAAATTACAGAGAGATTTCTTTTCTGCCTCTTCTGTAACTGTCATTAGCCAGCACTGAAAAACAAATCAAAAAAGTTAAAATATATTAATTGAGTTTTTTCTATCTCTCTGGAGTTTGGTACGTTATAACGACTTTAGGATCTTATTACATGGGCAGGCACCACTCCAGTGATGGCCAAGAGTGAAGGACTGATCTCTGTGGATATAAAGAAGCAGCACACATGCAACAGCAGGACTGTACCAGTGTCCTTGCTGAAATCCTTGTCTCTGATACACTCACATTTTATCAGTATTACTCCCACATGGATTCACTGGCTGCCACAGCAGCTTCTCTCTGGTTGACATCTCTCAGCAGTAATCAGTGAGTAGTTTCATTTGTTCTTGGATGAAAACTAGTTTAAAAGGCATTATCCCAGAATTAATTTTAGTTTCAACCAAGGTTTACAGAAAATGACTTAGCTTCTCTGGAATTATGAAAGTGTCTCCACCTTATCCTGCCAAAAGAATAGGATAAACGACATAGGAACAGACTGGTTTGGGACATACTTTTTTTTTATTTGCTTCAGTTGTACTTTAGCTTCTGAGAATTCAAAGAGCTGGCATTGCCCTAGGAAGCCCTAAATGCTTTGGGATATGGTTCTCTGAGATACCATCTCTCTCCCTCATGATCCTGCCGTGGTTGAGACCAGCCAGTTTGATGGTAAGGTCCTGGGAACTTGCTTCTCAGCTCGTTTCACCAGAACTGGGTTTTCTCAACTGTCCAAGGGCAGTGTGAAGCCAAAGGTTTCCAGTTGGACTGTTTTGAGAAGAGGCAGTTGACAATCTGGGGTACACGATGCTCATTTTAAATCCCGACCTGTAGGACTTGTAGCAAAGCTGTAATGGGTAGTTCAAGTGCCTGTGGTGAGTTTATTTAACATAAGGATGGTGACCACTTTTGTTAAACCAGCATAAATAAAAAACAAAACCAGCCTCCCTGGCTGGAAAGGAGGTGGAGAAACATTCTACTATCGGAGAAATTAGGATGCAAACCCTGAGACAGGGCCTGATGTAGTGGCTAACTTGGCATGTGATTCCAGGTGTGTTACTGCTCTCCCCAGTGTCAAGTATGGTGATCTACACAGTTTTCATGACTTTTTTGGTGTTGAAACTTGGTAAATCGACAGAGAGAAAAGGGCTTCTCTTTAACTCTGCTGCAGTGTGTTAGCAGTGCCACCGACTGCTCTGCACAAAGACCCCAAAGACCCATGAGATCAAGAGAGGCCACTTTTATTTCCACTTTCTCACAGATAATGATGGGTCAAACTCAATGCAAAGTAAAACTGCTTTTAAAAAGGATGCGCAGGATTTATCAACAAATCAGGGTGATTAACTTATTTATATTATCTATGTTACTTTTAAAGACTTAAAAGCATTTAGAGGGTATATATTTAGATGTGTCAGGAACATGAATATTTCAGAAGTCAAGTCTGTATAAATACCAAAATAAAAACAAACAGACCTGAAACCACTATTTAAGCAACACTACTGCTGGGACAGATTCTTCCAACCATATTTACTGCAAACAGTTTTTCCCTCTGAGTATCAGCCTGACACTATCTACATTCAGTGGGACTTTATCTAAAGTAAATCAGTTAAATCGCTCTTGCAACAGCAGGATCAGCATCTGGCTGTAAATGGCAATGTTCCCCAGTGGTGTGCACAGTAGGAGGTAAGAAATAAAGGGGTAGTAAAGGGTCAGTGGTAACTTTTAAGTATTCTTCAGAAGGCTGGGGAAATACCACTGTCTTTGCTCATTGTGTGCAGCATACACCTTATACCCACCCCAAACATTTTGGAAATTCTTGTCATCACTTCTTTACTAGAATACCACACAGCACAAATGATGGTAACAGGCACTCAGTTACAGAGTAAGTGACTGACTTTTTAAAATGCTCACTGGGATCCTTTTCCACAGAGGAGAGAAGCTGCTGATCCCCGATTAGGCATTCTGGGCCCTTCAAAGAGAAGGTTTTTCTTGTGGTTAAATGACACAGGCACCAAAATCCCCAAGCACATGTGCAACTTCCCTGGCTTCAACCCTGTACCTCCAGGGAACGTAGGCCAAAAAGGATGTGAGACCAGCCAAAAAAAGAGGTGTTCTTGGCTCAAGAGAACACTTTGCACCTATTCAGAAAGAGTGTTTGGAAGGTTTTTCACAAATGTAGGCAAGCACCTCACTCAGGCTGTGGGCAGGCAAAGTATTTGTAGAATTCTTTTAAGCACGTACCTTCAGATCATGCTCCTCTCACTGGGAATAATTACAAACCCCCATGGATGTCTACAGAGACTCAAATAAAAACACTGGGCAACATGAAAACAGCTGCTTCAGGGGTCAAAATAGTTCTTGGTTGCTTAGTTTCAAAAAATTTCTGTAGCAAGGACAATTTTGCAAAAGAAAAACCTAGCACTTCTCTGTGGAAAGGAAATACTTCATTCTTCAGCTTTTATTCTAAATCTCTGCATGCCAGTGTTTAGTTGT
>QWTY01018866.1:16502-40494 GCA_008033365.1 Pseudorectes ferrugineus | reverse complement strand
CATGTGTTGTCTTTATTCATATCCACTTTATGTCCTGTTCTCTCCACTCTTTTCATCTTTATTTTCTTTCTCCAGCACCATCACTTGTTTCAGTTCAATACTATTAACAGAGGGTCAATAATTAAATTTCCCCTGTGAAATGAATGTGTGTGGCTAGAAAGAACGAGGAAATACAAGTTCCTGAATTGAAAGGAGACTGATGAGTCCCTTGAGGATCCATGCCCAAAAAAGCCTTTGTACAGGATTTTTTTCTAATGGGCTAAATGTAGGTTGCTGTGAGCTCTGTTGGCACAAATGTGGGAGAAACCAGGCATTGTTTGACCCAGTGATTACAGAACAGCTGCAATTCACAAATGAGAACCTTTTAGGCTGGTGCAAAAGTTTTGAATTGTTATTTCTATTTATTTTCACCAGTTTTTTGCCCACTTCATTTCTCAGATTTTTCACAACTGGTAAAAATCACCTGCACAGTAATGTAGTGCCAGTGTTACACTGAATATCACCTGAAGAAGGCAGCACATGCCTGCTGGCAACAGGGGAGCTGGTGAAGGGGGCAAAGGAGCCATCCCTGCTTTTTGTACTTTTTGGTGAGTTAATTTTTTCTGCCCTGCAAATTCTCCACCAAAGATGTTGCTCCATGCAGTCCTTTTGCAAAGACCAGTACAATGTTCATGTAATTTTGCCATGAGAAATCCTCTATCCATGATATAAAAGTAGATACAGTGACTTTTTTGAACAGGGCTTGTAAGAGAAAAAAATTATAAGCTTTTGCTTCTTCTTTGCTGACACCTTTCATGTGGCTGGAAAGAAGATATAAGCCCTTTTCCTTTCCTGGTGATTAATTCTCCTTACCTGAAAATAACAAAAAGGAAAAATTCTTTCAAATGAGAGCTGACATCTCCTCCTCATCTTAAGTGTTCTAATTATTTCTCTCTCACATGCAGATAGGCTGCAAGACCTGTTAGTCATGTGCCAGTGAGCATACCACGTACATTTTGTTTCAGTCCATCTTGTCAGGAAAAAAAATGCAGTGACTCTTGACAGTGAAGGTTTCCTCCCAGTTTATTCTCTGGTGAAACAATGCAGCTCTCAAATTCACTGTGCGTGCATACAAATCCAAAAAGGGTCACCTCTTGTTGAGTCTTTCCTCTTTCTGTCCTCCTGACAGCCTGCTGCTCCTGCATCCTTCTTACTTTCCTTCTTGCTGGTGAGTTATGGAGTCTTCATAGAGTGCTTGTGGCCTCGGGTTAGGGAAGAGGGTTGAGAACTTTGATCCAGCTCCAAGGAGATGATGGGTGGAAGCTCTGTGACATGCCGTTGTGTCCAGGCTTTGAAGTCTGGGATTAGGCTGGGGGAAGGAAGAAGTCCGGCACAATACATCCTTTTGATGCGAAGCTCTGCTGAGTGATGATGTGAGTCCAGCTCAGGACAGTGAGGCTCCAGCCTGTGCTGAAGGGCTGTGATGAGCCCTTCCTCTCTCCTGGGACAGATCATCCTCACATGTAGGGATGGGGAAATCCTGGGATTGCCCCATTCTGGGCTATAGCTTTGTTGACAGACTTATTTTTCACTTGAGCATAGTAAATAGAGTTTGTCTCCTGCTTGGAGATGATTCATCTCTCGTTATGCTTAATAATTAGAATTCCATGCTCAGCTGCTGCTTCCCCTGTGCTCTGCCAAAGCAAGCAGTCTCTGCTCTGCACAGCTCCATCTGTTGGCATTGCTTTGCCACATTGGAAAAAGGCTAAAAAAATGATAATCCTTCCCCTCCTTCCCCCTCTCCAGCAACAAGAATAGCCTTTTTGTTTGGAATGTGAAGGAGAAGAAGGACATGGGGCATGGGGCACCATTTGCTGGGCTCTGAAACCGGTCACGAAAGCTCCTGCATCCCTGGCCTCCCCTGCATCTTTAGCATCCTTCAAAATCCAGTGTGTGCCCAGTGCCTGCAGACCGTGCTGCAGATCTGGGCAGCGATGAGGACCCGCTGTCCCCACACCATTTCCTTTGGTTTTCCAGCCCAAACTTGCCACACCAGGCGCAGCAGCAGCCACCTGCCAAGGGCTGACCAGGGCTGTGCTTGCTGGAAGCAGAGAAGGTGGCGGTGGCTGGTGATGTGGAATGGCTGTGGGAGCTCTGAGTCCTGCCCATGCACACAGACAGCTGGGTGGGAGCTGCAGGAGCAGCTGGATCATAGGAGAAAAGAGGCAGGAGCCATCCCTACACAGCGCCCAGCTGGGAGCTACGGAAAGGACGGCTCCACTCCTCTGGGCAGCCTCCAGTGAGCAACAGAGCCAGGAGCTGCTGCGCCCTGTGCCGGGGCATATCCAGGCCCTTGGGAGCTGCTTGCTCACAGGGGGCTGTGCTCCAAAATCAGGGGCCAAGGACCACGGCTGGTGTGGGGATTGCTGGGCAGGAAGCGGTGCCGTGGGGGGCTTGGAGGTTGCCTTGGATGAACACAAGGCATGGTGGTCACTAGGGGTGAAGTATTGCAGGGCAGGGCAGTCACACGGATGAAGGTTTGTGGTGAGACGCTGGCACAGGCTGCCTAGACAGGTGCTGGATTCCCCATCCCTGGAAACATTCAGGGTGAGGCTGGGTGGGGCTCTGAGCCGCGTGGTCTGGTTGAAGATGTCCCTGCTCATTGCAGGGGGATAGGATCAGATGACCCGTAAAGGTCCCTTCCAACCCAGGCCATTCCACGATTGTACGGTTCCGAGCGCAGGGAGATGCTGTGGAAGGAGCGTGGCAGGTGGCGGGCGGCTGCTATGTCAGACCTGGCCACAGGAGGGTACCACAGACAGTGACACGCTTTCAGCAGCGGAACTGACACTCGGAGCAAGGAACACCACATCTTGCTGCTCCCTTCCCTCTCCCGCCCCGCCGCTACAAGTTTGGGAGCGAAGGTGTGAGCAGGGCTCGTGTCCCAGCTGGGCAGAGCATCAGCCTGGTGTGTCTCCGCATGTGAATCCCTCGCGGAGTTTTCTCCCCGCGCTGCTGGGAATCTGCCGGATTAAGCCATCGTGCTGTGTTTGAGGTGTGAGCCGGGAGCTGGCACCGCCTGGCACAGCAGCCGTGGGGAGCGGGGCTGCTTCCCACCCTGCCCTGGGGAAGGACTGAGAGTAAAGCGGGCTGTGCAGAACCCGTGCGGCTCGGGGAGGCTGAAACTCGACACGTACTTCTTTCTGTTTTCAAGGACCTAGAGCCCAACGCTGAGTGCCAGCACATTCAGTCATCTCCCTGGTGGCTCCAGACATGCCGGGCTCAGCTCTGTGGCTGCGCTTGAGCAGCTGCACGGATTGCACTAGGCAGGAATGAGACTGGCATCAAACAGGGTGGCTTCAGTTGCCTGGAATTGTCCAAAAGCTGGAGCAATTTAAAAAATGAAGGTTACAAGCATGCTCACAAGCAAATAGTTTTCCCTTGTATGGTTTATATGAGTCTCTGCTTAAAAAAAAAAAAAGAATTATCTGCCTTCCTGAAAGTGTTGTCTTCTTCCAACTGCTTGTGGTGCAGGTATGAACTGGCTTACAGAGCATCCAGTGCTTGACATCAAATACTGAATGTTTTCAATATTGATACCTCATATGTGGCTGGTTCTAAAGCAAGAATGGGGCTTTATTCATTTTATTCTTTATATTTTATATATATAATATATATGTTTTCTCTATTTATTCTCTATATATTTTATCTAAATATTCATTTATCCTTTAATCATGCTTATTATTTAGTTTTATAAGGATCTTCTTCTTTAAGGCACATCAGATGTTCAGAATATCAGAAATCAGTATTCTTTATGATGAGACTGAATATCCTGATATTTTGATAGAGGCCTTTTTCCCCTCCATAAAAGGAGAAAGCAATCTGCCAGCTAAATAAATGCAAATACTTTGTTTCTCATGCTATCAAATGCAGCATGCAATATGATCCAGCCTCATTTGTGAAGGAACAGTTCTAGTTACACAGATGAAAAATTATACTTAAAAGGCAAAATCAAACAGAACTGTGTAGCTTGTTTGTTTATCTTCAGCTGTGATTGTCCTTTGGAGACTGAAGCCTGGCCCGAAGCTGACATAACACAAGATAGATTGCTTCCATGGACTTCAGTGGGAGTTTGGATTGGATTATGTGAGGTTGCAAAACTATAAATGCCTCTCAGAAGGACATGAGCATAACTTATTCATGATGGAAAAAGTGGGGTATGAACACTGCAGCAATTGGTTCAGTTTCCCAGATTTCCCTGCCTTGAAAAGGTGTTCTGCAGATTTGTGTTGAAGATGACCACTGCCAGAGGAGGACGTGCAGCAAGATTTGGGGTTTCCCCACCAAGGAGAACACCTCTGGGTGCTCCATTATCACAGAATCATGGAATGGTTGGGGTTGGAAGAGACCTTTAAAGGCCAACTAGTCCAACCCCTCTGCAGTGAGCAGGGACATCTTCCACTAGATCAGGTTGCTCAAAACCCCATCCAACCTGACCTTAAATGTTTCCAGGGATGGAGCATCCACAGCTTCTCTGGGCAGCCTGTGCCTGTGTTTCACCGTCCTCATTGTAAAGAATTGCTTCCTAATACCTAATCTAAATCAACCCTCCTTCAGTTTAAAACCATTATGCTTGTCTTGTCGCAACAGGGCCTGCTACAAAGTTTATCCCCATCTTTTTTAAAAGCCCCCTTTAGGTATTGGAAGGGGCTTGAAGGCCTCCCTGGAGCCTTCTCTTCTCCAGGCTGACCAATGCCACCTCTCTCAGCCTGTTTTCACAGTACAGGTGCCCAGCCCTCTGATTATCTTCATGGCCCTCATCTGGACCTGCTCCAACAAGTGCACGTCCTTCCTGTACTGAGGATCCCAGACTTGGATACAGCACCCCAGGTGGGGTCTCACCAGAGAAGAGTAGAGGGGCAGAATCACCTCCCCTGAGCTGCTGCCCTCTGGCATGATCTGAGTTTCCCTGGCTGGAGTGCAGGTACTGCCATCCTGGGAAAAGCAGCAGCCCTCAGCAAAAATCCTCCCTGCACTGCTCCAGGCACTGGAATGTAGCAGACACAAGGGTCCGTGTGCAGGCAGGAACCCACCTGCAGGCTCAGCATCACGCTGGCCATGGAGCTGAGAGTTCAGAGAAGAGCAGAATCCCTTCTTTGGCAGGTGGGAGGTCCATCCATTGAGATCCAACAATGTCAGACAGAGAAGGTCAACCAGAGGTTACCTGGGTGCCCCAAGAACAACCTCCTGGGTTTCTTATATGCCTTATCACAGACCTGGGACAGAGAAAGCCCCAGACAGCCCCAAATTCTGCTTCTTTGCTGAGCTGTCCCAACCAATTTGCAGCAGCCTTCAGATGTCTTCACAGTTTGAAGCAAAGCTGCTACCAGGGCTTGGGAAATGTGAGTGAGCCTGACTTCAGTTATGGAAAACCTACTAGGCAGAAGTATGAAAAGCTTGCTGGTAAATCATTTATAAGAAAATATCTTGCTCAGCATGGGGTTTGCAGTGAGGGGGTCATATTTAATGACCTGCTTCAAATGTTAATATAAATCATTGCTTCCTCACCAGCTAAATCACGGCTGCCTCATGCTCTGTGTGCTCTCCCCTAGAAATGTCACTGACTCGTGAACATGCTGGAGTTTGGAGCCACGTGGCGCCGAGGGATGGAGAGAAGCACAGGAAACATGAGGGGCTGTCGGGCGTCCCAGGGCGTGATGCCCATTCCTGGCTCGGCTGTGCAGCTCCTGGGTTTCCTCAGCACCGTCCGCCTCTGCAAAATGCAGGATGTTTGGGAACTTTTTGATAGGCTGCTAAACTCGAGTAACCTAAATGAACCCGAGTCTTTGGTGCAGAAGCAGGAGCAGTGTTTAAGAGGATACAGAAGGCAAGTGTTTGGCTTTGGTTGAATGATGCCTGTGAGTTATGAGAGAAACTTCTTTCAAACTGCAAAATAGACCTCAGGCTCACCTGGGTCAGTCAGCAGAGCTTCCCAATGGAGCCACCTCAGGCAGAATCTCCACAGGTCAGGCACAATCTGCATCAGTTAGAGGTGCAGGAGTGGCAGCCCGTGAGTGCATGGCCAAAGGAATGTGTGTGCGTGGGGGGGAACTCCCTCCCCTTGGAGAACAAACATTGCGCCTCTGAAAGGCAGCAGCCACTCCAAACACGAGGGAACGTGAGTCCCGCATCTATTTCCTGGCAGTGGATACACTTGGTGCTGGAAGGAGGCTGTGGGCTGTTTTCACCTGTCAATTTCACACAGAGCAGTGAGGGAGAGAAACCTCAGGATGTCAGCAGACAGTTGGGAGCTCACTGCTTTTTTTCTACCTTTAGATCATAACTTAAAAACCAAAAAATGCATGGCATACTATTTGTCCTTGTTGCCTGTGTGAGAACGTCAGTTCTGTAGGTCATTCAGAGAGATTTTACGGTAACAATATTCAGGTGAAAGCAGTTATTGCTTTTGATGGATATATTTAGCACAATGGTACTTTTACACTTTAAAAAATGAGAAGAAAACTGTAATGTCTTCAGTCCATAGTAAGTACAAAAAGCAAAGTCAAAGCATGTTTAAGGTATTATCCTTTCTTAACAGAACTATCCTAGCCAAGGAGAGGAAGTAGGAGTTGAGATCTGGCTTCAAAGTAAATGGGCAATTTTGGATTCATGGTGAAGATGGAGTAAGAAGGTGTGGAACATTGTGTGAAAACATCTTTAGCAGAATCACAACTACCATAAATATAGCTGTAAGATTTCCCAGAGAGGGACTTACCCTGGCTGGGCTGTCCTAATCCCCACGCAGAAACCAAGATTAGTGCTTGCCAAGTCTGTGTATATCGTGTTTTCCTCAGTCTCCTCTTTTTTTTCCTCCTTTATGCATGAGTAAGATTTTAATTTTAGCAGAAATTCTGGTAGGCTTTTGTGGGCAGGTTGGAGAAAGGAACTGAAGGATGATATTTTTATTTCTTCACATGAATGCAGGGAGGTTTGTCTGAGCTCAGCTGGCAAGGCCACCATCAGAGAGGTGTCACAAGTCTGGTTCACACTTGGTTTCCCAGGGGAGTTACTGAGAAGAGAATATTCGAGAATGAAGTCACCATGCATGGGCAGGCACAGAGCTCGAACCATTCATACAGAGTGGTCTGCATGTGAGTTTTACACTGGTACGATTCACCCAGGTTTGTCTGACCATGCCCCTGGTAGCACAGGAGGGCTCCCAGGCCCTGCTCCTGCTGTGCTGTGGCTCCATGCAAGCAATACTTGTTAAGAAGTATAAAACTCTGCTCATACATTTTGCAGCTCTGATGGGCTGGCATCTGCCTGGATTGTAAAGGAATCTCACTGACCAGATTAATTCATCCAGAGGCTGAATTTCCTTCATGTTGTGCTTCTTCAATAGTACTGCAAGGGGCTCCTCTGTGAGCGGAATGATGTTTTGATGGGTTTAACCACAGGGAAACAGGAAACTGAGCTGATCTTGCCAGTCCAGACAGGGACCCCAGGCACCCGGAGCAGTGTCTGGTGTGAAAGAAGAGAGAAAATAGCTCAGGGTTTCTCTTCACTCCCACACCACTGACCTATGCTGGAGTCCAAAAGCCACCCCTGCCTGCTCTGTTTATTTGTTTGTTCAGCCCTCGTACACCCCTGTTTACTCACCAGCACAAGGGGCACTGGCTCATTTGGCAGCCTCTAATGACAGCTTAAGGCTCACCACCCTCTACTAATTCTGTGTTGTTAAAAATACACTTTTTTCCAAATGAGAAATGACAGCAAGCAAACACAGGGAATGGCTCTTCTCTAGTTCACAGTGTGTTTGCTTTGTCCCACACCTTTGTTTTGGGAGATGCTGTTTTTTAGAAAATGAGTCCAGAGCTGGGCAAGTCTAACTCAGCTCTTTCTAAGTATGTTTTCTGGGGAATATCATGCTGGCTGAAAAACAAGCTACTTCTCACAGCCAAAAATGTGAACTGAAAATGAGCTCAAGAACCATTGATTGCAAGATAAGCAGAAGCCTTTCAACTGAGATTGGCCACGGTGCTGTAGGATGACTATTACTGGTCAGACACTTCCTGAAATGCAGTGGTGTCAGGAGCTAAAATTACCAACACTTCTGGGGGGTTTTAGAGTAATTCTTATTCTGTTCCATCAGCCAGTGTATCAGTGGTGACCAATATTTTTCCCTACATTGGTACAAGAGGAAATAACCAGAAGAACAGTCAACGAGCTATTTATAAAGATGTAACGCAATGCACACTCATCTGCTTCTGATGAGTGGGTCTGGCCATCAGCAAAACCATGAGGGATTAGAGGAGAAAAAGGTTTTGTGTTTCTTCCTGTACTTTTTACTGTTAATCTGCAGCATTTGATCCGGTGCTGTTCCAACATCTGAGCCTCAAACCATTTGTGTAGGTGAGACTCTTCTTGGTTGCTCTCACCTGACTGCTGAGGTGCGATGAATGGATGGAGAGGTCCTGCATGACACGTTGAATAATCACATTCCCCATGTCCACTCACAAGCAAAATATCTTTTGTTTAACAAAGCATTTTGTGTGCCATTCCCTTTAACACCCCTGCAACTGTATAGTATGCATTATTCATTTCCTGTGGGCTGCAGAAGGTGTGATCATTAATCACTAATCTCATATTTTCAGTCGATGTCTGCTCTATTGGTTTGGCGGTCTTTGAAGCACTTTGAAAAAACTTGGGAATATTTAGTAAGTTTTTTTAAAAATGGAAATAAGTACTGTCTTCTGTGGGAGTAGACAGCCCTTTGTGCTCTCTGAAGTTGATAACCCTTTTCTGTGCTAAACTAACAGTATTTGAACACCTCTCTCTGGTTTATCTAAGACAGTAATTTTATGTCGTATCCATGTTGGATCTTTCAATTTGCATCCATCTTTAAAAGTAACTCTTTTATCCATTTTGGTAGGAATTGGTTAAACCAGGTAGATGTTGCCATTGTGGTGATAAAGAAGCAGTGGGGATTTGGCTAGTGAGGGCCCTGCTGTGCTCTCGTGTTTATGCACACTCAGATTTATCAAAGAACGAATGAAAGTGCCTTTTGGCCTTCAGGTTGTAGTATCTTCTCACATTGAGATGGAGAGGCTTGGATGGTTGCTGGGATTTGCCTCGTGCCCATAATTACCGCTGTATGCAGTACAAAGTGTCATCTTGTGTCTATGATCAGGACTGTAATCAGGACTGCCTGTTATCTCTGCTCTTAGGGAATACAGGATCAGCCAAAGCAGTTGTGACCAAAACCCCAAACCAGGTCGCTCTCTCTCACTCACTCTTCCTCAGCTGGGCCGTGGGGCTTTCCACGCCGCAGCGTGAGCAGAAACTGCTGTTCTGTGAGGCCACTAAGCATGTATGCACACATGTCAATTCTATGGTGATCCAGATGCCCTCCTCCAGACAGCCTTCTGAAAAAAATGACTTCATATAGGAAAGATGTGTTTTTCACGTCTGGCTCTTGAACATTGTTTTTCGGTTACATGGTATTTTCTGTAATTAGCAACAAAAATTCAGGCACAGGAATATAGTGTGTGTTTGTTCCATGAAGAGCTGGGACCATTTTGATATTTTGCGAAAAAGAAAAAATTGAAAAGCTCATTTAATACCAGCCCAGCTATTTATACCTCTTGCACAAACTTAAACATAACAAAAAGTGCAACATAACTCATGAAGCAAAGGAGTGTGTCTGCCAAGTGTAATATTTGTATTTGGAAACATGGTCTATATTGTATGAAGCAGTAGCCTTCTAACTGCCTCCAAGGTTTCTTTTGGCTGATGTTTATCCAAACAGTCTTGCTCTTCATTCATTTTAATGGCTGAAAGGGAGCTGAGTGTTTGTACTCGGTGAGACTGGCACGGCTCAGCCTCTGCTCCTTCAGCTGGCGCCGGGTGCCCTGCGAGCCCAGGGCTGCCGGCAGCGGGCGATGGCGCAGGCCCTGAGCCGCCCCTCCTCCTGTGCATCCCAACACCTCGCACATCTGCAAAGTCTCTTCTTCTGCCTTTGATCCTGCCCTACGCTTCCTGCAGATCTGTCACCAGGCCAATGAGTCACAGCGCCCTGGTTTAGAGGAGACACTGCCCTTTGCTGTCGTGGCCATGGGTGACTTGAGCAAACCCACGGGGTGTGGGAGAAGCACTTGCACCAGTGCCGTCAGGGAGTCTGGAACTGGGAAACATCCATGCTCTGATGATGACAGTGCTGAGGTAGAAAGTGGGAATTGCGTTCTCCTTGCATTTTAAATACCCGATTTTGTAAAATGTGGGTGCTGCCTTATCTTGTATGTAAGGTTGATCTCCTTGTCATTCTTTTCCCATTTAGAAGAGGTTCACAGATTCACAAAATATTCTGAGCTGGAAGGGTCCCACAAGGATCTTTGAGTCCAACTCTTAAGTGAGATTGCACCCAAAACCCTTGTGCTATGAGCATCATGCTCCAACCAACTGAGCTAAACTTGGGTTAGGGTTAGGTTTAGGCTTAGGGTTAGGGTTGGGGTTAGGTTAGGGTTAGAGCTAGGAAATGGTTAGGGCTAGGGTCAGGGTTGGGGTTAGAGTTAGGGTTAGGTTTAGGCTTTGGAAATATTCCTTAGCTCTTTATTCCCCCTTTTGAGTTCTCTTTTAAAAATAATAACAATAATATTAATAGTAATAGTAATAATAATAATAATAATAATAATAACAACAACCGCAATAATAATAGTAATAATAATTAGAAAAACAACAATAATTCATCACCTTCATCATCATCATCATCATCATCAAATACAGTAGAGTTGCCTGGAATGCACTTAGGCCATACCCGTTGGGTGAGCTGAATTAATTTCGGGACATACAGGTTACGTTAAGTTTACACCTGAATGACTGAAGGACAAGGTTTCTGAATCCTTGCCCTGAAGAGCTCAAGACATCAGGATTTATTTCAAGAAGACTCTTCGGCACAAAATAAGAAATCTTTTGAGAATGGTGCAGTTAGGAATAAGGTACAGTTGCTACACAAAGCAGTGGGGGCAGGGAAGATGCAAGTCATTTGAATGTGAGTCAAAGGGGCATATTAATAATGGAATCTTAGGGATAAACAAACACCAAGCCTTGTTTTTCCCTCTACTTTTCCCATCTGTCAGTTATGTAGCACATTACCGTTGCCTCACTGTTCAGGACACTATCACAGCAGCTACTTTTTCATGTGGATGAGTTGTTCCTGAAAAATGCAGTTGGCACAGACCACTCTTATTTTTCACACAAGGAATGTAGGTCTTCCTGTTCCACATATTTTTCTTCAATGAGCGTAGTTATTGTTGTCACTGGGAGGAAAATCCTCCGTCTGTCTGGTAAAATACTTGAGAGGGGGAGATAAAGCATGAAATCTTTTTGTTGTGGCTGAGGATTTCCTCTGCAAGGCTCCACTTCAGTGATTCACGGTTCTTCTCCAAAAGAAATGCAGAGCTGGGATGGGTATTAATTACAATTTGCAGTCCGGGGCTAAATCCATGCCTGGTGTAACTCAAATATCCACCGGCACCTATGGAGGAGATTTAGGTCGGATTGGTGACCACAGCTTGAGTAAGTGGCACCACCTCATTCTGCTCCAGGCCCGGGGATGTGCCCTCATGCTGCCTCCGGAGCGCTGCTGGATGCCGTGGGTGCTGAGGGGCATTGCCAGGTATAGGGCATCACTTGGGCCTTCCCCTTCAGGGTTTCCATGGCAAAGCTCAAGCCATTATCTGCAAAACTCTCTTCAAAAGTCACCTGCCAATCCATACCACAGCACAGAGTCTGCTTCTGTGGTTTTTTTCTTTTAGTGCAAGAAAAGCTGCACTGATGGAATAATAATAATAAATTTTTGTGGTGTTGAAGAAAAAAAATAGAGGCAAGTGTTCTGATTTTTCTCTAAAGTTAGAGCTATTGTTCATCTGGGCAATTTTTGTGTACAAAATGAAGGCAGAGATCTGTGTTTTGGGGGAGAGCCACACTGTGGATAAGTGCAAAGGAATTCTGCCACAGTTTTGCCATGAATTATATGTTGTCTGAGGGATTTAACAATATCACAAAGTTCATCGAGAACAGGAACACTCATTTTCCTATCTTTTCCTGCCAGCAAAATGAACAAGCGATTGAGCTTCCTTAAAGAAATTCCACCCAGTAGCTGTGCCAGCTCTGTCTTCCTCATGTTCGTGTGCGTTTGCTTTGTTCCTGAGCCCCAGATGGATTTCTGAAAATGGCACGGCGTTGCCAAAACGCATCTGAAGACACATATCATCAGTATGCACAAATTGTAAAGAATGCAGCCCCTGGAGCGATGGGTGATTTCATCAAAAGTGACTTTCCAGCTACGCTGAAACCTTTCATGTCTCTTGTGCAATCTGCAGTGCTAAAGCAAACAATTCCAGTGCCAGATTGTCATAAGGATATGAATGCTTCAGCTTATTAAAGGGCCACAATCTTATCAAATCAGAGAAGATATGAAGTCTCAAAGAAGATTAAGCTGCTATAAATACAGCCAGGTAGATATAATTGATTTCTCTCCCTACACATAAAATTCCCAAACACCCAAACACTTTTAAACTTCTTAAGGATTTTTAGTCAAAGCACCAAGATCTACTTGCCAAACCTTTGGTTTTCTGGAGCCCTTGAGCCACATTTTTGGTGCAGTGCTGTGCTTCTGGTGATGTCGGGGGAGTTTTTCGGTGTCTCACCTGGGAAAGAGTGAGGAGATTTGGAATTTTTGAGGGAGCTGTATAGTGTTTGATTAATTTTTTTTTTGTTTTGGATCTGGCAGTCTATATAATCTTAGGTTATGAAGATAGTAACAGAGGCAAATGGATTCTGAGTGAATTGTGGATAGTTTTCCAAAGGGTGGGTTGACAGCATGAGGGTGTGTGCTGAACGTGAAACAAGTGCAGGAGTGTGTTGGAGCTGTGGTGCATTGGGACAAAAACGTGTCCACAAAATTGTACCCTGGCAGAGAAAGCCCCATTGGTTTGTGCTCCACGTTTTGTGGAAAGCGAATAAAAATGAGGAAGTGAGAAGAGAGCAAGAGAGAAAGTGCAAGGAGCTACAAGATTAAGGGCTTGGAACAGTGACAACCTCCAGCTCCGTCAGTGATGGCTGCAGGGAGGTGGGGAAGGTGTTGCTCACTGTGTCTGTCACCTGTAGAAAAGGGTGCCTTGGAAGCAGAAAGGGAGGAGGCTTCTGCAAAAACTTAGCTGTGAGAAAGATGGCTTGCTGAGGTGTGGAGTAAAACCTCCATCAGTGGAAACTTCTCAAAATATATGGAACAAATCTCTGCTAGAAACAGTATCTGATCTGCTTTAAGGCAGGATGATGGACCGGACCCTCTTGTGAGGGCCACTGGAGCCCAGCTTTCCTCCCACGAGCAGCACTGCTGCAGCCACTGACCCTGCAGGGTCTGAAAGAGGGCAGCATCTCAACACAGGGGTTTGGATATGGAGCCTGCATTTTTCCCCCTTCTCTCATTTTCCAGGCTTTGGGAACAAATCTTGAATGCTCATCAAGTTTCAAGACAACAAATTAAGTAGGTCACGTCACAACTTTGCCAGCTGATTTATTTTAAAAGAGTAAACCAGTGATGAATTCCATACAGCCTCTTTTGGTAAAGGCACCATCTCCTCTACAACTCAATTTACGGTGTTAGAAGGTTGGTATTTTTATGGCACTTCTCTTCATCTTAAAAGGAAATTTTTATGAAGACACTTCAATCACTTTCTTTCATCTATTTTTTTTTTCAAAAACAAATTAGGAAGGTTTTTTTGTGTGTGTGTTCAAAGACAGTGCTTATATTCTGGTTGGAAACTTCTTTTTTTTTTCTTTTGCTGAGGATTTCAGCTGGATCAGCTTCCTGAATTGAATTGCTGAACGAACACCAGGGTGAACGCAAAGGCTGGCAGGAGAGAGGCAGCAAGCACATCTGGCTGGAGGCAGGGGGTAAGGAAAAGAGACAGTCTGAGCGAGGAGAACAAAGGGGATCCAACCCCTGGTTGCTTTTCTGAGGGTCTACCTACACCACCAATGGCGGTCACAGCCGTGGGATGGAAACTTGTGAGCGATGGTGATGTAAAGGCACAGCTGGCCCTGGAGCTGATTTTAAGTTGTAGCTTTTGTTTTCCTTCCAGACCCTGTGGGGATACAGCAGGTTCCTCTCTGAGATCAAGACATCTCTGCCACAGCAGCAGCAGCAGCACCCGCAGGTGTTTGCTCCCCCTTTCCTCTCCCCTGGTGCTGCTCCTTGGGCATCCTTGTTTTTCCCAAGCATGAGCCAGTCGATCAGCCCAGTGCAGAAGAGAGGCAGGAACCTGTCCTGGCGAGCAGCCCCCTGTCCCGCTGTGGCTCCCGTGGTCGGGCAGGTGTTTAATCCCGGCGAAGGCTTTGCAGTCTGCTGAGCAGAGGGGTCAGGAAAACACTGCCCAGCTGGAGCCAGGACATGCCACAGCCCTTGCTTCCGTGGGCTCTGCATCCCGCTGTCAGCACTGTTTGCAGGCTGCACGCTGCAAAGGTGTCTTGTGCCGGCAGCTTCTCTTGGGGGAGCTTTAGAAGCACTCATCCCTCTTCCCCTCCCTTTCCCATTTGCTATTTTATCTTTTAAAAGGGGCTGGAGGACAGACTGTCTGCCTGAGCCCTGTCTGGCACCAGGTGGGAGGTGATGGCTGGGGCTGTGTCCCAACCTGTGTCCATCCAAAGGGCTTTGCCGGACACAAGCAATCCTCTGTGACGGAAATGCATGTCCTGTGTGCTTCCATCACGTGTGTGCTTACACAACTGGTTTTGTGACTCACCCTTTTGGCTTCTGCAATTCCATTTATTAAACTAAAGGCTGAGGTTTCACCCCACAGAGAACAAAGCCCTCCTGGATGCAGGACAATGTATCATCTGTGAGCGGCACATTGCACAGAGCCGCTGAGACCAAATCCTGCGCTGTGTGCACTGTCTGCATCCACTCATTCCCGGTTCTTTGAAGGATTTGTCTGTGTGCTGCTCTGAGGTGTGGACAGTGTTTAACCTGGGCACAAACTTGTTTTTGCCTCGCACAACCTGGTGGCTGCTCAGTTTCTGTCTAAACCACTGGTGGGTACGAGACACAATTACTGGAACCTTCAGAAATATCAGCATTAATACCACTTGTGTTTCAATGGTCTTTCATAGTAGTGCTTATGCTTTTGGAAGTAAGGTGGAGCCCTGTGGGAAAAGGGATTTGCAATCAGGCCCCAGTTTTGCCACAGCCCTTCCTCTCTGACTTTAGCCAGGTTAATTCTCTTGACACCATGAATTTTCCTAATATTACTACCATGCTTTAAAAGCTATGGGGAAATTAGGTTATGAATATTTGTTGAGCTGAAATCCCCAAGAGGGACTTAGAGATGTTTTGTAATGTGGCACAGAAATGTTCTGAGTATGGAGAACCACACCAAGGTATGGTTGTGATCCTGCTGCTTAAGCCTGTCCTGCCCCACTGTGTAGGGGCTGACTATGGCTCATAAGAAGCCTCAGTAGATCACTGATTTTGGTTTTAACATAATGAAAAATCTGCGTTAGTAGAAAGGCCTCAGCTCCTTCCCCATTTTGACTGGAAATCCTGCCCATGGTGGAGGATATGGTTTAGTGGACATGGAGGTATTCGGTTGAAGATTGGACTTGATCTTGGAGGTCATTTCCAACCTTAATGATTCTAGGATTCTGTGAATGCTCTCAGGAAGGGCTCTGCTCGAGGCGTTAAGCTGAACCCTGAAACCATTTGGTTACGTGACAATAACCTAAGGAATTTGAGCTACCATGGCCTACGGTTATAGGCAAGTTCCTCTGCATGGAAGTACTAAAAACCTCACCCATATGTGTTTGTGTGGGATCCCCACAAGCCAGCACAGCCTCCTGTCTGCTCAGGCTTTGAGCCCTTTGTCTGCAGTGCTGGTTACAGCTGGCTTTTGCAGTGGGGCTGCTTGTCCACGAGAACTGAACTGGGACCCTCAAATGGTCCCAGTTAGCTATGGTCTGCTCGGCAGTGGTGCCAAGACAGCTGACGCTGTTTTCTTCCCAGGAAGAATCTGGAATACTGCAAAATGCGCAGTGTTTCACTTCCCACGTTTTCCTCCCTCAATGAACCCATCTCATCTTTCTTTCTGCATTTCTTTCATTGCCAGGGCGCAGTGCAGCCTGGGTGTGCAGGTGAGGAGCTCCAGCTCCAGGTGAAGAAGTCTGGTGGGTTGTCAGCAGACATCTTCCCCAGGAGGGCACGGGATCAGGGAGCCCAGATATTGGGACGCTGCTTCGGTTTTGTTACAGGCTCCTCTGCGACCACCAACAGCTCTGGAAACTGCCCTCTATTTCCAGTTCATTGCTCCCTAAACCATTTGCTTTGCAAAACTGTTGCAGAGCTTGATTCACAAAAGTGCTCTGAGGCCTTGGGTGTGAAATATTGTGACAAAAGAAGGCATTCCAGCTCTTTATTGCATCGCACATTTTAAATCATGGAAAATTGGACTAAAATACAGTAAATTTAGCATAAAAAGGACTGCTTTCCAATTGCCTGTCAGGATCCCTTCAGCCTCATAACTGTTTTCGTGTGAAGCAATGAGCGTAATGCCTGTTGATAGTTGTTTGTTCCCTTGTTGTCTCGAAGTTGCTGGAAGCAATTTACAAGTTACTCTTGCTTAACGTCTAGGAAGAGAAGAAGATGGAAAACGTTTACTTGTTTCTTCTTGGTAAAGAGCTGATTCCCGAAACAACAGATTGGGCTATGGATGATTTGAGCCTTGCTGTTGGCTTTGGTGGATGAAGGCTCTGGCCCGCTGTATCCCCACTGCTTGCCATGAGCAGAAGTGTGGGTGTCAGGCTCAAGTTCCCTTTACTGTGCCTGCGTGTTTCAATGCCATTTGTGCCACTGCCATTAAAGCAAAGTTTATTGTGGAAGGAAACATTACCTGAAGGACAGGATCATTTACTCTTTGATACCATGTGTTGGTCCAGAGTGTTTTCCCTCCAGTGTTTGGTACAGTCCCACTCACTGGATCTGCTCTCCCGCTGGTTGTGCCATGTCCCTTTACTGCCAAAACCAGCATTTTGCTCACTTTATGAAAATTTGAAGACAGTGTTCAAACACTTTTTGATCAGTCAGGGTTTCTTTTCACACCTTATCTTCCTGCATGCATCTCTTCACTGACTGGCCAGGGTGGATGGGGGCCTGAGCAACATGTTCTGGGGGTGTCACCCCTGCCCATGTCAGGGGGGTGGAACTGGATCATCTCAGAAGTCCCTTCCTATCCAAACTGTGACTGAGGAATGGCATTTGGAACTGCAATGCAATGAAAGAGTTTCTGAGGGTTTTCTAAACCACAGTCTCCCTTCAGAACCTGTTCAGGGATGACAACTAATGCTGTGGGGAAGATGTGGTCATCTCCTGGGGACTGCACAGCTCCCACAGCACTGAAAGCATCACAATTTGTTCTGTTTGACTTCCGGCAGACAGTCTAATTATATGAAAGAGCATCGCTCTCCATTTGGTCAGAAGATGTATTCTGAGCTAAGTTTACCTAATGCTTTCCTGATTTGTGTGGTTTTTGCTCTTTTTTCTCCCTCCCTTGAGCTGGACAACAATGTGGTCTTAGTCCAGCAATCAAACATGAAAGAAAACCCATATGTATGAAGTACCCTCCTCATGCTGGAACTTATCCAGAAGAGACAAATTGTCTTCATACAGGAGGTCTGAATTTGTCTCTCTTCCCATTAAAAAAAGGAAAAATCTGGCATGAGAAGTGTCTTGGGATAGGGGCAATGCAGTGGCCATTGCCAGTGGTGCTGAGCTGTCCTGCCAGACCTGAATGCTCAGGGATGCAGTGAGGCCTTTGCAAAGCTGGCACAGGGCAAGTTTGTGGTAGGAGAGGGGCTGTCACTTGTCCCCTGTGCCCCAGGGTGAGCAGCAAACATATTGGATTAGTGTCTCTTAGAGAAGGATTTCAAGCCTTTTCACTGAAGTCCACACTTGGCTTGACCTGAAAAACTCAGCCTGTGGGTAGGAAAGCTGGGAGTGATGGTCCAGAAAGGGCCTGGCAACTCTTGGCATTTTTGGGGGTGCAATGACATGGTGGTGACTGAGCTATGGAGGGGGGGGTCGTATTGCTGCTGTTTCCCTTCTAGGTTTTGCTGCCAATGAACCTCTCAAGGCCAGGTTGGATGGAGCTCTGAGCAACCTGGTGCAGGGAAGTTGTTCCTGTCCATGGCAGGGTGGGTGGAACTAGATGAGCTTTAAGCTCCCTTCCAACCCAAACCATGATCCCCTCTGGAGGGCTCTAGATTTGAAGATGTTGGAGAGCAGCTCTACACCTGCTGAAAGCAGTGGGAAGTTTTGCAGAAGGCAGTCGGTGGGAGAAATAGGTAAGATATTCTTGGGAAGAAAAAAATCTCACCGTTTCTATTAAATTTGCTCTACTCTATTCAAGCTCTGTTCAAAAAGACTTCTGCAGTTCATGGTAGAATTGCCAGCCTGGAGGTGTCAGATGGAGCAGATAGACCTGTGGGATTCCCTGGCCTTGCAGATCTCCTCTTCTAAAGCTGGAATTACCTGGCCTCACCTCCTTTCAAATGCAGACCTAACACAGCCTGACAGTGACTTAGACACCAAAGCTGGGCTCTCCTTCCACGTGTTCCTCTGGCCCCAGCTCCCTGTGTGGCTGCCTGGGTGCTGTTTCCATCCCAGGACTGAGATTCAGATTGGCAGTTCTGGCTCTTGTACCCAGTTGGATCTAAAAGTGCACAGCTCTCGGGGCTTCCCACCTTCCTCCTCCCCATCAGTGCTGAAAAGTCAGACACGGAGCCCGCCACTGCTTTCCCTCTGGCTCACAGACTGCATCCGCGGGGCAATCCCGCCGGCTGCAAAAACAACCCTGCCTTTCCAACCAGGCCACCCAACCTAGCAATGATGGATGCGGTTGTGTTTGAGGTTGAGTCAGCTTCCTCCCCCACCTCCAGCCTGTGCCGCTCCGGTGGCTTCGTGCCTCCTGCCTGTGTGCTGGGAAGAGGAGCCCAGGTCCCCCTTTCCTTGTGGGAAAAGCAGCCCAAGCTCTGTTGTGCTGTCGGTGGTGCTGGCAGGGGGCAAACCCGCCCGCCCGGGGGGCTGATATGGGGGTGAGAGGAAGGGGAGAGAGACCTTCTGAGCAAAAGCCACACGAAATTACAGGAGTGCTGACGGCTGTGCCACTATGGGCAAGGGCAAAACACAGTTATTTGTCAAGGTTAACCACCGCCATGGAGCTCTGGTGGGCAGCTGGGAGCTGTGGTGCAGCCACCACTGTGCCGCGGCCTCTCTGAGCACGTGGCCATGGGCGCTGTTATTCGGGAAAATGGCTCAGGAATGTTTCCCCCCCTTACACCTACCAGCCGCACCTTTTAATTTGGCTTTTCTGGGATTGTGTACCTAGTGGTGATTTAACACGTGGTGAAATATTTGGGGAATGGCTCTGTGAGTGGACAGCCAGGCAAGGGAAGTCCTTAGGCTGCTTTGGATGTGTTTTCTTTGCTCAGCTCCTTTTCAAGATTTGCTTTGTTCCTTCTGACTTGCCCCTCTCTGAGACCATCCTCCTTCAGAATATCATTATCCATCCACTGATTTAAATTGGGATGACCCTTAATGAGGCCACTTTGTAATTCAATGCACTGTTCTTCCCTTCCCACACTGGCCAGAAGTTCTTTCCATTCCTCTTACTTCTTCTTCTCAACCCAAAGAGACTCCTCCTGTTTCCACATTCTTTCTTGGTGTTTCCCAGGCAGGCTGTAAGATGAGGGATGTGTAGGAGAACTGATGCACCGTATTCAGGGTGTTCAGACGTGGTTACTGCTGCAGGGGCGGTGGCAGACCTTGCCGTTTCTCCAAGCTGTCACTTGCTGGATGTGCTGGAATAGCTGGGATGTTTGCACATGAGATGGAGCTGTGCTTTTGCCTCCTGGTGGGAGCTGGCTCCTGGATGGAGATGTCATGCCAGGCTGGATTCCCCGTCCTTTTTGGTGTAACAGGAACTGCAGCAGTGCTGGAATGCAGCTTAAGATTTGCCCTCATGATTTTTGGCCGGCAGGAGGTGTATGAAGCCGGGCTGCACTGTGGTTAGAAGGTGCTCCCCACTGACTGCCTGATGGTCAGCACTGCCAGGGAGAGTGGGACACAGGAATCCCTGTGTCTGCACGGTCCAGTACATTTGCACTTTCCCCATTTCCTTACCTGGCTCAGGGAGCCCTACTCAGGCAGATGGGGCTTTTCCAAGGCCAGCTGTGCCCTGGTTCTGTGTTTCACGGCTGAGCAACATCCCCTCAAGAACTGCCCCTGGGAAGTGAGGAAAGGGGAATGGCTGCAGCTTGGATTTGGGGACAAAGGAATGGGCTAAGCACAGCAAATGGGTTAAGCACAGCTGTGCAGAGGCAGGAGCCAGTCTGGAATATGGTGCCTGGAGTGGAAACTGGTTCCCAAGCCTTCTCTGCTCCCCAAACTTTCTGACTCACATCCTGTATCCACCACCATGGTGTGCAGATGCTGTCCCTTGCTTCGGGCATGTTTCAGAGTCTTACCAGAGTCTTCCTGAAGTCCATAAGTGAAGCAGTGTTCCATTTTAAGCGAAGCATTGGTCAGGCCCGTAATAAACAGCAAGCTCTGACATTTAACACATGTAATACTGTTTGCCCAGTTTTAAAAAGGAAATATTATCTAAGCGCTGCTCTGAAGACTAGAGCCACCCACACTTAGCTGTGTTAGGTTTGGCCAGTTTGACCTGTGCAATATTGCTATCGCTTCCAGAATATAACATTCTGAACCCCTTATAAATTGTGCAATGTACGAATGAAAAGTTTCTCTGTATGTTTGAAAATCACACCCCCCCACCCAGATCCTTCTTGTGATAGAGAATAAATAAGGAAAGAATTTATAACTCCCTAAACTGATAGAAAATTAGCACGGTCATAAAAGGCGTCTGTGGCTTTAGCAGTGCAGCTGAAAAGGAAAAATGAATAAACCTGCCACTCAGAAAGTAAGAGGCAGAGCTGAAGAATGACTGCTGCCATTTTAGCCTCCCAGCCCTTCTCCTCCCTGTGCAAGTGCAAAAATAGCCTCATGCCCCGTGCAGGAGGCACGGAAGTGCTCTGCCATGGGACCCTTCCTGCAGGCACCACTCGGCAGCAAACGGCTGTACAGCACATGACTAGAGGATATCCTAAATTAATTTACATAGACATATAAATATATGCATGTGTGTGTTTTCTGTATGAAATATGAAACCAGTGATTTCTTAGCCAACCCCTTAATTTGTCTGAAACAGCACAGGCATAATGGAAACTGCCCACACATTTTTCCATTAAAAGTTACAAAGGGAAAGAAGCGGGGAATTGGTGATAGAAAAACACATGTTCTCTCAGCTGGCACAGAAATGCCACGGAGCCAGGCGGCAACACACACTCACTCCAGCTTGCTGGGAAAAGTGTCATCTTTATTCTGGTGGTCTTCCTGCTGATGCTCTCCCTTCTCAGCATGCTGGGTTCCAAGTGTTTGGAGGGAAGGGACGTGGCTGTGCTGGTGCCTGTGCAGGTGGATGCAGTGAACGTGAAGAAACCCGAGTTTGTCCGTATCTGTTTTGCAGGTTTCCTCTTCTGGGTGAGAAAGAGCCTTGCCGTGACACTGCCCCTTGTGCGGTCCTGGGTGGTCCTGTGGGTGACAGTGGAGCTGCAGAGTAGCTGTGCCTGGGTGGGTTGTGAACAGGCTCGGACGGCTTCCTGCCGCTGCTAGGAATGGCATGTGCCAGGTTTCTGCACGGTCTGTCCAGCCTGACGTGACTTTCTCCAGGGAAGGATGAGTGTGTGACTCTGCTGCTGAGAGTAAGCTAAAGCCAAACTGCTGTGAGCCATGCTGGCTGCTGGGCAGTTCCAGGGGCATTCTGATGGAGAACGAAGGAAGGGGAGAAAGGGAAGGCCTGGGGGAGCACTGGTGGCTCCTCAGAAGAGGCAGCTGCCTGGGCCATCACTCAGCTCTCCCTCACTGCCTTCCTGCTGCCAACCAGGGAGACACCACAAGTAAGACACTGTGGCATTAAGGCCCTTCCATTCTGGCAGGGCAGATTCTTCAGCAGGAAAAGGTAACTTTCCCCCTTTCCTGCCTTCAGCTGGCCTGGCCCCACTCAGCTGTAAGTGTCAGGTGCATCAGGAACTCATTGCAACCAGCCCTACAACCTCACCGCGAATGCTGTATCTGGAACAGCCCCACGAGCTCACCAGCATTTTTCCAAAGAATGCCTTGTGTTGACAGTGCTAACCAGTCTGCACAGCGGGAGGGGGGAAAAGCAGCTGGTAACTAATGCAGGGCTGTGGGGATTCGTGGATGTGTGTATGGTTCTGGTTTTCGCTATATTGTCCTATAACCCATATGCATCACTGTGGGTTATGTTAGTGGAATTTTGCTGCTCAGCAGCTGTCCGGGCAATGTGAAGCCAGGCCCACTCATCCTTTTAACCATCAAAGGTACAATTCAATCCATTTATGGCTGCCTCAGGGCACTGCTCCACACATCTTTCACAGCAGCTGTGCCAGCTTAATGCATTCCCACCAACTTGACTCAGAAGCCGTGCTGCAGTCTGTATCTGCTGATTGATTGGGGGTTAAAAATAAGTTGGATGACTTGACTGGTTCCTTGTTTCAGTTTCCTTGTTCAGTTATGCTTGTTTCAATCCCCCCCATATCTTTGGGTGAGTGTTCCAATACACCTGTTCCGTGGTAACGTAAGAAACATAACAACAGCTTCTCCTAACCACCGACCTGTGCCTGGGAATGTGAGCCACAAACCCTTCCTCGAGTCTTGTTCTAATATGAAGAGCTCTGTACTTAAAAGACTGAGCCAAATTTGGCCATGGTAAACTCCAGCACCTTGCTAAAGTCTACTACGCAAAGTCATTTCACGTACAATTTTGGTTATTGGAAAGGAGATAAAGAAAAGAGAAAATAAAATAAGTAGCCCAGCCCTGAATGTTGATCATAATTTATTATGAAGTAGGAAAGACTTTGTTTTTAATAAAGACTCTTGCTTAGGACAGCAGACTTTCTCAATCTGCGCTCATCCTATGAAACACCTGGTAGGTCCTATCAGAAGTTATTTGGCTCCCTCAGAGTTTCCAGCCTTGGCAAATTACGAGTGGTAAGACTTGAAACTTTGTGCGTCATTTCATTTATTAGAATAAGTTTTCCTCTTCCCTGACACTTCATGTGTTATATTCTGTATTAATAGTGTAGTAGCATTTCTCAATAGCACCATAATTTACTAATCCACAAAGGGCAAGGATGTGTTTTATATTTCTAGAATTGTGACCGACCGCTCTCTCATCTCCCTCCCAGAGAAACCTGAGAATGTTGTTCCCCCCCACACTGTTAAGTAAGAAGCAGAGCTTTCTCCCTGAAAATACCTGTCTTCCCTGTGAAGTGACTGATCCTGGAGTTCCTTGTGCCTTTCATCCATCTGCTGTCAATTTAACTGGCTCCACGAGCTAGTGGAGCCTTCGTATGACCTTGCAAGAATTTACAAAATCTGGTTTCTATAAAAAATAAGGGGTGATCCCCATGTTTACCCTCTTGCTCAACTAACCATGTTTTGTTACTACCGGCTTGTGCTAGAACATATCCACGTCTTCCCCACCAACTCAAGTCTGGATCTGGGATGCTCCGATGACTTGGCCAAGTTTTCCAGCTGCCAAGGTTACCTCAGCAGACCAGTTGCTGTCGCAGATGTGCGGTGGCTTTGCCCGGACCGCTGTGTTCCTGGAGACCTGGAGCCCAAGCAGGGCTGGGGCTCTGAGGCCCAGCAGATCTGGGAGAGCCTCCAGCACGGATCAGACTGGGTGTGCCCGGCCCAGGCTGCCTTTGAACCCCCTGGCTGGCACCACCTGGGCAGACCAACACAAGCCTGACCCTGCCCAGGCCGGCGGGGTTGTTGTGCCCGTGTTCATGCCAGGGGCACCATGCACATATCCATCCA
>QWTY01018866.1:0-16445 GCA_008033365.1 Pseudorectes ferrugineus | reverse complement strand
ACCTTAAATATCATCTATGTGTGTCTGTATATAGCAGAGGGAATTGTCTTTTGTGTCTGTCTTGAATCTTTGAGCTCAGACTATGATGCCAGGCAGCTTTACCACTGCGTGAGGTTCCACATGTGTGTGTCAGACCACATAACCCCAAAACAGGCACTTCTCGAGTGACATTTAGCCTTAGTTTTCCAAATGAAGACACTGACTTGCAGCAAGGCAGTCTTTCATAGGATGGAACTGTAAGTATTTATTTACCCAGGGTGTAATTTTTATCTTTCATCAGAATGCAGGTATGAGCTGCTTAATGACAGGATTATGTGTGTAAACTTGCACTTTATAAAAATTTGGAAATAAAACCTTTGCCCAACAACAGTCATGTTCTTGGAAATCAAGTTCCATCTACAGAAGCCTTTCATGTTATAGACATATCCCACGTGTGAGTCATTGTTACAATTCAATAAATACTTTACAAAAATAATGCTAGCTTTTTTAAAAAATTAAGACATTTTAAGTCACCAATAGTTCATCCCAGAGAGCTTCCCTTAAAGAATAGCTACTTCTGTAGGACACTGTGCACTCAGCATGAGAAAACTGGGGGTGAAGGTCTGGTTGTATCTTTAATCCCAGGGAACTTGTGGATTCCACTTTTACTGTTCTCTAAAAAAATAAACTTCTTTCTTTTCTTAAAAGAAAGGAACAAGCAGATCCAAACATTCTTCATATTAAAAACTGAGAAAGAACTGTGGGGTTTTTTTTGTCCTTTGACATGGATTCCTTCTCTGCCCTCACTCCTCCGAAGACTTACTGCATGCTCAGTTCACAGGTAGCTGCTCTGGAGACGTAAGCCCCAACAGCTGCAGCTCCGTATCCGAGATGTCTCCAGGAGTGGGCTGTTTGTAACTCTTGCAGAACCACTGCATCAGGACATTTTCTGGCCTGTAGGAAAACCACAGCTACAACTTCCTGCAAGCCCTACCCCAGGTGGACTGCAAAGACCTGAGCTAGAAGGTAACAGGAAGAATTCCAAGGGAAAAATTGCTAGGGATTTTCTATATTCACTTTTGACTATTATCCTTCCCTTCTTAGATATGACTAGTCATGAAACCAATTATAGAGAAAACTGATGCTGTAGGTGCATTAATCTTGTAAACCATTCCCATATGGAAGAGTACATTCTTCAATCCCATTGTTTATAACAACTTTTAAATATGTGCCTCCTCAGCTGGGGCCTTGGGGCCTGACGGTGATGGCAGCTACCCCCCAACCCCTCCATTATGTTACAGATGGGAAATAAAATGAAATGCACATTATTACATGAACGTTATTGCAGTATAAAATCCTATCAGGACAAGATTTATGTATGTCTGTATGCAAAAATAGGTGTGTGTGAGACAGAGAGATACTTGTTTATAAATTACACACACTATGAAAAATACTTATGTATTATATTACAACTATATACATTCATTAGAAAGGAACTGATCAACCCCTGATGAGGAGCCAATGCAGCAGCCATCATCAGTTCTTTGGCATCCAGGAAACGAATGCTATTTTGTGTCTGAAGAAGAGGAAAATCTTCTCAGTATTCCCTTGCTTCTTGAAACTGCTTGTAGTAGTCTTCGTCTGACGGGTTTTCTGTACACTTCTGCCCATTGTTGGGAGGCCGGGCTTCATTGTAGCGGCTCCAGTCACCTTTGCATATGATCCAAGGCAGAATGTCCACTTTGTAATGGAGTTCTGCTGAGAATTCGATGCTGATCAGGTTCGGCGTCCCCGCCCCTTTGCCCCTGGTGATCAGCTGCATGTTATCATCATAGCAGCAGTGCTGCGCTGCAAGAGTTGTGCTTTCCAAAGACAGCATGGAGCGGATGCAGTATCGTGCCGTGGGCTTGTAGATCTCCAGTTTTTCCTTTGGACCACTTGCGTCTTTCCAGCGGAAGTTTTTCCTCTTAAGTCGATCATAGATCTCAGCGGTGCTGTACGCAACTTCTCTGGGGTAGGAGCACGGGCAGCTGGGAAGATCATTGACCACTTTGTGCATATATTTCTTCAGGAACTCGCTCTTGCAGCTCATCCATCTCTCACAGCTATCAGTATCTGTTTCAGGGCAGGAAATGGAAACTTAAGATACATTAAGCAGCATCCCAGTTCGTGTGATCAGTGATAACAAATGAGGGAAGTGTAGCTGTTCAGCACCAGTGCTCTGCTTTAGAAAGAAAGGGCAGTCACAGCTTGCTGCCCTGCCCACAGTGTATTACTGTGCTGTGTTGTCAGATAAAGAAATCACGTGTGACTCACTTCACTGCCTCAGGCAGTGCTAGTCTGAGGTGCAGTGAAGAACCAGGCCAGTAGGAATCTGTAACACTTCTACCTGGCAAATTCTAATTAACCTACTGATATCCCCATGCAGCACAAGAGACACTACCATGGGTTGATAAGCAACAGAAATAGGGAAATCACAGTGATTTGGTGCCAGTCTCTAGCTGGAACCCTTAGAACACACTCACCAGGAAAAACATCAGTCAGATGTTGAAGGATTAAGTTTCAGATGATGCTAGAGATTCCAAGATGGCAAGCAAGGCCTGGATTACTCTTTCTGAAGTTCATTTTAGGCCCTAATTCAGTCTTCTTTTTAAAAAACAAATACGGTTTTCTATTTGGTCTCTACTTTCTAAAGGGGTACTCCAAGCATCTGTAGTTCAAACATGGAGACTGACATCTTAGCTGGCAAGTGCAGCCAAAAGTGATTCAGGTTCTAAAAGGGCATATGTGACATAACATCAGAGTGGCTGTATATCAGGAGGAGTTAATGGCACCAGAGCCATGATGTACAGCTGGGGTTAAAGAGATTTGTAGATCAGTAGCATATTTAATACTGGCACTTTATTATTTTGCAAGACTCTTGGGAGAATCCAGTTAAACATCTCCTACCTAAAACATTATTTAAGGTGTCTGTATCATTCTATGGGCTGTCAAAAAAGCCCTGCATATCTTGTTCTACGCTTACTTCAGAGGACTCTGCAGGAGAGTAACTAACTGGGACCTAAAACTCTTAGAGCAAACATTCTTGCAAAATATTTACTTAGTGATCTGTGTCCTGTTTTTCTATCTCCTTAAAGAGTCCCATCCTGGCTGTCATTAACTATTGTGCTCTGCCACCATAGGAGGGAGGTGCTGGGTTACACTGTTTATTCAATTAATCCAGTGTTCAGTGTCTCTGATGGCCACACTATGGTTTCGTTGGAGGGACGAAATCAGAACATTGTAGATGTTGGACTGACTTTTAGATAGTTCAGAATCAAGCCATGCCCTATAAAATTGCTTTGGCTACCCCCACTGCAGCACACAGAGCTATAAAGGCAATGCATGCTCATAAAAGTCATTGCCCTTTTTTATTTTTTTGATGTGACAGCTGTATTTAAAATGCTTTTATAGGGTCTTCCATTCAAGGCTGTTTCAGCAAAATAATAAAGAGTGTTTGATTTTTCCCCCCTCCATTAGTGTGGAGTCTTACAGCTCTTTTCTGTATTAGGACAGCAAATAACCATTTCATGATGAAACAAGCACGGGACTTAAGGGGAGAAAGATTCTATGACTGAAGCAAATGTTCAGATCATAAACATAAGCAAGATAATAAATGGCTGTTATTATTGACATTTTTAATGATAAACTCAATATCTTGATCCCACAGGACTAAGAAAACCCTAAGGAAGTCTCTTATCTGTTACTGAAGGATTGACTGGGCTGCTTACCAACTTCAAACAGTTTGGTTGCGTTGAAGTCTTCACTCCCTGCAAGTAAACTCACTTCTGTGGCAGCTGTCCGGAAGGTATCTTCGATCCCTAAGACAAACACGTGTTAGTGGTGCTGGTGTTTTCCCATTAAAACACAATGGAATCAGCTGCCTCCTTGCCACCCCTCCTTCCCCAGGCTCTGCAAGGTGCTTTGGTTTGGCAGGGGAGCATTCTGAAGTTGCTGCTGGGCTGCTCCTTTAAAAGCATAATGACCAAGGAATCGGTGCTGTTAGGAAGGTAAAACAGAGCGACAGGCCTGAAGACAGGTGAGTAAATTTATCTCTGTATGTGGGCAGTCATTTTTCAAGGAAGAATGATGCTGTGACAAGAAGATTGGTGCTTGCTGGTCTCTCCCAATGCTAGGGAGTTCAAAGGTGTGAGTAGGCAAGAGATAAGCAACCTCTCCAAGCAATTCCATCCCCACAACTCATAGCTATCAAATAAAATACCAGGATCTCAACATATGAGAATCTACCAGCAGCCTCCAGTTATTGTTTGCTATGAGTAGAGAGACACAGTGATTGCCAGAAAAATGATCTTGCCAAAGTAAACAGCCTTTATTGCTGTTTTACTTCAGCCTATTGACCAGCTTACTGTTTTTGTGCCAGGTAGGCTTAACACAAATATCTCCTCAAAAAAACTCAAAAATGTTTTAGTTTTTTTTTTCTTTCCTCTCCGTTGAATTAAAAACCATTAAAGAGAGCAGAAAGATCTTTAATATGTGATAACTATATGGTTAATAATGAAGTCTATTCACCATCCATCTTCTTGCCAATGAACTTTCTCCTGCTCTCCTGAACTGGGGCATAATAGTGGCCTGTAAAACTTCAAAGCAGCCTCAGGCCAATTTTCAATAAAATTATGATAGGGTTTTGCTTTAACTCCAGCACTAGATGTAGAATAATAGATACCCAAGAACCCATTACAAGGCAGTAATTCACTGCTGGAATTATAAACAGCAGAAGCTGAGCTTTGCCCTTGTAATTTTAAAAATGTCAGCACAGCCTCAAAGAGTGAATATATTTTGCTTGCTGATCGTTGGAGGTCTGTTCTATGACATAATATATTCTTTCAAGTTTGCCACTGTTTGGTGCTAGCTGGTAATAAGCACTAGAGAATATAACTGGGGCTTACTTGCTTTCTTCTGGAATTACCCCTTATTATTGAGGTTTTAGGATGTATGAGAGCATGCAGAAACATTTTTCCCCTGAACTGCCTAGCAATTGTTGCCTTGCAATGGAGACACGAATTTGTCTGCGAGTGAGAAACTTCCCTCCAACTCTCTCACCAAGTCTTCTAAGTCTCCTCTCCAGCACTGCTGACATTTCACTTCCCATTAAAAAAAGCTTGACCTCCAGTTTAAGAATTTCTGCCTTTCTGAGTCATTAAGTAAACTGAGAGTAATGCATACCACCACGACTTGTGTTTTTACTTCTCTCTGATCTTGGGAAGTAATGAACTTGCACCTATCCCCTGCATTGTGGCAGCTACTGCATGACAAATTGGTCTAAATTCAAACACACAGCAACATTTAAAAACCAGTTTTCCATAGCAGCTTCAACTTTTCATGATGTGAGCTTGAGTGCTCAGCCCTGATTTTGCCAAAGTGAAGACTTGTGTGATGGTAAGGACACTTCAAATGTCAAATCCTGTCAATGGGTAGGAGCTAAGGCAAGGCTCCTCTGCCATATTTTCTGAATATATTGAAGCCAAAACTATACATTCCTTCATCCCTGTTCACCAAGCAGGCAATGCCATTCACTACACAGCAAAACAGGAGCTCACTGAGGTAACAGCACAGCTGGTTTGAAATTCTAAAACAGCTCCAAATCTGTTTCAAGAGAGTAGATTACACCCTTTGGAATACAAAACGCCTGTGCACAGAAACGACTGCCATGACCTAAAGAAAGCCTGTACTTGTCTTTTAAGTCCCGGGGAACGGTGGACTGCATCTAGCAGTGTATCATTACTATGAATAAATGGCGTTGAAAATCAGCGAGTCTTTTCCCACCGGAACCCTTACCTTGCCACGGAACACACGGGCCCCAGGCTTAGCGCACAGGAGGGCACTCCCACCCCGTGCCCACCTCTCCCTGCTCCCCTGGCAGCAGCTCCCACGAACAGCTCCCACCTGGGCAGTTGGGCCTGTCGCAGGTGCGGGACTCGGTGGCCGTGCAGGCGTATCCGCAGGACCTCGTGCGCTTCTGGTTGCCGCTCCCGCAGGTGACGCTGCACAGGGACCACGGGCTCCAGTCACCCTCACCGTCAATGTAATCTGTGCAAGGACAAGCACGAGGAAGGAAATGAAGAAACAAAACTCCTACTACCCAAAACTACTGTGTAGTGTTTTTTATTAAGAAGGCAAAACAAGAATGGAATCCAGATGTCTCTACCTGAAGCTTGGGCCGAATGCCAGGCGCAAGCCTGCTGTTTAAATGGTTTTCACACTTGATGCTCCTCAGGGAAATGCATGCAACATTATTTGAAAAAATATTTCCTTTCTCTTTTGACCTTTTGGCAGCTGAGAATCCTCAGCTGCAGAGCTGGGTCATGAACTAACAGTACACATCTATTCACATAATTTCCCTGCATACAGGAATATGTTTATGTACCACAGACTAATCAGGCACCAGATAAATTAAGTTTTCTTTTTCCTCAAAACACACAGCAATAGCACGACAATTCTCAATTTTTAGGGAAAGATGCATGTTGTTGGGATATAGGAAGCTAAGGGTGACGAGTGAAAATCACAATTTTGTTTTT
Source organism: Pseudorectes ferrugineus (assembly GCA_008033365.1). Taxonomy (NCBI): domain Eukaryota; kingdom Metazoa; phylum Chordata; class Aves; order Passeriformes; genus Pseudorectes; species Pseudorectes ferrugineus. Next base: position 9,891 of record QWTY01018866.1, on the reverse strand, counting down.
CAGTCCCTTGAACAGGGTACAGATATTTCAGGAATACTGCTATGAGAACAGGGAACTGCATGCTCCTCTTGCACTGAGAACAACATGCAATTTTTAGTGTTTCATGTGGATTAATAAATAACATCAAATCTGACTATTTACTAGAAGGAACCTTCTGAAAAAGACACATGACTTTATTCTCTTCTGGTAGACAGCCAAAGGCACTGCACACCAGGTCTGCACCACAGAAGCTGGTGCTGCTGTGAGTACCTAAACTCTTCAGAACTAGCCTCCTTTGTGTGCTGCGTAAACTGTTGCACATCCCACCATGTGAAGGCCACCAAACAAAGCCCATGAACCCATCCCAGTTTTCTTGCCTTCCCACTGGCCTCCCCAGCTGAGGGAACATTTGGCTTAATGGTTTTCCCTGCAGCCGACAGGAGATATTTTACTGATCCTGTGATCATAACTTGCAGCCGTAGCTCCTTTGGGTTACACCACCACAGGTAGCAAAGCAAAATCTGGTTTAGTGGCTCTGAGGCAGCCCTGCTCTATAACTCTAGGTAAGAGTACCTAAGCTACAGCAAGACCCAGGGAGGATCCCTGCCTTCCCTGGCCTCTGTGCTACACGAGATTCCCTCTCCCCCCATGGCCATGCTGTCTGTGGGCTTCCTGAGCTGGTTAGCAGAACACGTAACTTGATTTGTACCATATGTAATGACTGACGACAACTCTGTGGGGTGCTATTAAACATTTATTGCCAGGAGTATGGCAAGGTTATATATCTCACTCGGAGCAAGCTGCCTAGATGTGAGTTCCTCGTGGCAAGGACCTTGTGTATTTCTCCTCCTTTTCTGACATGGCTGATGGTGGGGAAGCCACCACACTGGAATCAGGTGTCCGTGGTGTGATGTGGGTGTGAACACGGCTAATGTTGGTGTGCAAGACCCATGGTTCTGGGATTTGCCAGCAGACAGGCACCACAGTAGTCCAAAAACACATCAGATGTCTCAGGAAAATGTGATCTGCCCTCTGTGCCTGGCCCTGCTCTTCTTCCCAGCTCTTTTCCAACTCTTTTTTCTCCACATGGTTGGTGAGGAGGAGGGCAGGTGAGCAGGAGCAATGGCTGTCAAACAGCCCAGCCCAGGAGGCCCAGGAAGGGCAGGGAGAGCACTTGGCAGTGGCAGGAGGAGAGACACACACAGGAAAGGTGTGAACATGTCAGTGGGTGGGACATCTAAGCCCCACATGGGCAGGATCTGCTGCTACATCCTCCTGGAAAAGGCCAATGGCACATGGCATTTCAGGTCAGACAGAAGGCCAGGAGCTGCTTCCAGTTAGTTGGATGCTCAGGTGTGCAGCAGAGAGCTCCAGGATAAGTTTTAGACCTGCCTATCTAGTGTTTACACTCCACTATGATGCATGTTAGATTTTCAGCTGGAGCTCAACCTGTTCTTCCTATTTTTATATTTGTAATTCTTACTATGTTTTTTCTACTGCAATTATTTGTGAAAGCAATTTTTTTAAACTTAAATGAGTAACTACCTAAGATATGAATTCTTGGCAATAAACCCTGCCCACAAATAAATGTAGGTGCAAAAAGAGGGGATAGACTTTAATCTTCTGGCCACAAAATTTAATACATATGTATGTGTTTAAACACACCATTCCACAAAAACTCTCCCTTGATTTTTAAGACTCTAGTACTTCAAGTAGTCAAATCATGGGAATAATAAGGCTGAAGCAGTGCATGACAGGCACTCTGCACCATCTGGGGAATAACAACAGAAATGCCAGGGTAAAAGTACTGTGGCTCTGACACCTTGTTCAGACTAAAAGTTGTCTGTATTTACACACAACTTAAATTCAAGCGGCTCTGAGCTTCCTGTGAGCACAGTTTAGCTCACCTCCCTTGGGTCATTCCCATGTGGACAGTCACAGCCTGTCAGGGCAGTGAATAGCTGTAGCTCCTCTCTGTTTCTAGTTTCTGCAACTGTTTCATACAACAAGCTGAAAACAATTGTTTTTGCTGTGACACATCTGGAAGAATATTACACACGCAAATACACAATGTTCCTGCTGCACATGCCACTCCCCACACATGCACCAACATAATTCATCTTATTTGTGTATCCACCAAATACTACCACGTTTCAGACCTTGCTTATTTATCCAATAGTTATATTCTGGTTCCCAAACCACCGCACGATTCTAAATTTGTACTTATCCTTACTCTAAAAATAAATATGAAACCTTGTTTCCTCTACTTTTAAAAAAAGCACACGTCAGACTAAAAAAAGGCCCTCTTCTGGGATAACTGGTATGATTTTCAAGATTATAGACTTACTAGTGGAATGCAGCTACCACAGTACAGCTTGTGCATCTGCACAGATTTGTATTTAAAAGCTGATGAACAAAAGCCACATGTTGAAAAATTCTATTTTGCTTGGCCTGCTCTCAGCGATGCCTCACCATTCTCATTTCCCCCACGCTTGTTTTTACAATCCCAAGATGCCCATACGAGGCCTGGAACGCAAACTTACCATACTCTGGCTGCTCCTTGGACTCAAATGTCCGGTGACTGGGTGCATGACTATCCCACCCACCGAGAGGGTTTAGGAAGTTGCTGTCCTCAGTAGTGCTGTCATACTTGTAGTCCTGGTCACCGCTGCTCATGCGAGTCAAGGTGGAGGACCTCTGCCACCAGTTCCTCCAGTCAGGCGATGGGGCTGGCCAGTTGGGCTTGCTGCTCTCCTTCTGCAGATCCTTGTCTGTCTCCGTGTCGGGGCCATCCACCACTTCAATGGTAACCTGTGGGATTCAAAACAGCCCAGCCTGACTGTCAGTGCCTCCTCCTGGTCAGTGGGAAACTTTCCACACAGCAAAGACAAGGTGCTGCCTGGCAAAGGGGCTGTGCAACACCATTGAGTTCACGTGTTGTAAACCATATGCGGATTACTGAGCCGAGAGATATGCAGAGGCTGAGTGATTCCTTCTGCTACCTCTGCTGAATCAGACCTTGGAACAAAGGCTAGGAAAAATCCTGCACAAAATAATAACCCATGCTCTGCCTAAAACCTTTGCAGCTGAATTTTCTTCCTTACGGGGAAAACGTGTTTAGAGCCAAACATATATGACCCGGAAAAAGAAAACCAAACCTGTACTCTATGCTGAGGCTGAATTTGAGGCAAGCATGAAGTACACAAGTGTGCAGAGCCTGTTCCAAAGCCTTGGGCTGACTCAAGATGGGGCTAAGCAAGGCCGTGAGTGTGAAGGTGAAGATGCAGAGCCCAGGTACCTCTGGGTTTGCATCTGTCTTGCCCTCTGGCAGCAGCCCAGCTGTTACTGCTGCATGAAACCACACTCTGTGGCAGTGATGGGAGCCAGCAGCTCCTCTGACCAACGCTGAGTAAGTGACTTGCTGTAAAGCCCTCTACAGTAGGTCCTTTTGTCATGCTGGAAGAGTATAATGACCTGTTATGGTCAACCTGTTTATGGTTTCTACAGAAGCCCAGAACCAAAATTCAAAGTTTGCTGCCCAATTCCCTCACTGACATCACAAATGTCAATATCATTGCGCACAGGAGCAACCCTTGATTGTTGCTTTCTGTGCTGAACAATGTGTAGTTGTAAAACTCTTGGATAAATACTGTGTGTGCTTTTAGGTGGCTATTTAGGTAGAAGCAGAGACTAGCCACCAGAAACCTTGGCTCTGTGAGTCACACAAGCATTGCCTGGCCACAGATAAATCATAAAATGCTCTGATGTTTCATGCTAATGTGGTTCAGTGATTACACGGGACTGGCTAAACAACCAGAAGTGACTATCAGATATATCTATAATGTTTAATAGGTACGGAGGCATTCTTGGCCTTTCAAGATGGTACACAGTGAAAATCAGGTTGTATAAAACAGAACTAATGTACTATTATGCTAAAAGTCATTTACACAGCTCTGTGGATGTGCATGGTGCATAAAAGATTAGTTTTATACAATTGTTACTGGTAAAATCACAAGACACACACAAGAAAAAGAAAGAAAAGGTCACAGCTACCTGTGACCCACAGAGTGTGACACAGGAAGCAAAGTAGAACTGTGATACCTTCAGAGCTGCAGACACAAACAGTGCCCACATATCCTTTCTTTGGAGAAAGGAGATTTTGAACCTATTTCATGCTTTGCAGTTTACCACAGACCAGGCCATTGAAATGAAAAAACTTGCAGGCTACTATGAAGCTCCACCGGGAGAAAGCAAGAGCAAGGGAAAGTGCAGTTGTCAGCCTAATAGCATCTTTACACAAAGGGTATTTCACTCCCAGGCTAAATATGGAATTGGAACTTACTTCATTGAACCTCAGTTTCTACAGACCAAGAATTAAAATGGATTTCATAAGCTTGAAAACATCAGGGTCAGTTCAGGCATTCAAAATTGTTTCATCTATCCAAGCAAAACAGAGTTTTCACAATAAACGAAAGGAAATCGCCTCACTGAGCGGCAACCACTGCCAGTGGTGGGGCTTCAGTACTCCCCACCTGGAAATTGGTACAACTCTAGTACTTCAGTAGCAAGTATTTTTAGGACCACACTAACTCTCTGAGCAATGACTCAGCAAAGTGGAAAAAACCAATCCCTCTGATAAAAAAAAATGATAATTGCTCCATTTGCTTTGATAGTCGGCAGCTGTGTGACAGTCAATCAGCATGAACTTGCATTATTTCAGCCAGGGATGATTTGAAGAACCACAGGAACTTGGTTTTAAATAATGATTGATGATGCCAAGTCAGTTTAAGGAAAAGAGGGTTTGCAGGGACAGAGAAACCTCTGCTGAGCTTGGTGCTACACTGGTGAGGAAAGGCAGGTGGAACACAAAGGCTTGCAGTGTCGTCAGACCCCACCAGACCTCCAGCAGCACTGCTGCTAACTTACTTCCAAGACATATCTGTGCAATCAGACAGCCACTGCAGTCTGTTTTTAACACGGAGGAAGCTTATTAGAAAGGCCTCTAAAATGAGTTTTCCAACACACAGCCAATTTAAAAACCAAAAACTGCAGAAGCAAAATCCAGTGTTGTAGTCTGACACATAACTATGTTCCTCTCTCCACTGCTTTAAGCTTTGATTACCAAGGTGTTTATTGTGGCATAAAAATCATACAGTGAAAGAAATTCTATAAAGAATCCTGGGATTGTCTGAGCTGCCACTCTCGGAAATTAGAAGCCAGCTTCAATCGACTCTGGTGTTTTCAGGGACTTGGCTGTGCTCTGCCCAGCTACATTTGACTTAATGGACCTTCCAGAGGCAGGGAGAAAATCAGTGCATAATCCTAGTAATCCCTCCTCCCCTCTGTGACCCAAAAGTTAGGGCAGAATTGTGAGAAGAGGCTGCTGTTTCAGGTGAGCAATTGCTCCCTTATCCCAGTCTAAAATTTTGAAAAATCAGCTTTCACTGAATTCTTCCCAGTACTTACAGACAGACTTGCAGTGTTAGTCCATGACTGTACATACACACACACTGGTACATATACACGGCACTGAAACATGTAACTTGTTCCACCAGTTTCTATATTGGGGGCTGTTTATAAAAAGGAATAAAGAAATCAAGAACTAGAGAATAAAGATCAAGAACTAGAGCCATAAAGAACAGGCGTTTAGAGAAGCTCTGGAAAAGCTTTCATGCTGTCTAAGTATTCCAACAAAAACATGTTCTCTTAAAAATTAAAAAATAGATCTGGTTTAGCAATTCCATCTTGGAGACCATTTTAGAGGCTGATTTCTTCTTCCGGTGATTATCAAAACTGTAAAGATTCTTTTTTTTCTCAAGCTTCCCAAAACGTCTGTGGTAACACAGTTCTTGTATAAATCCACAATCATCCCCAGAAGTATTCAAACCTAAAATAAAGCCACTTCTTTTATGGTTGTATGAGCTAGAAATAAGGACATTCCTCCGAAAACTGTTAAAAGCAATTGGCGTAGGCACATTCAAACAACAGATTTGCAGTCAATTTCTAATGAAACAAGTGTATCAAGCACAGATGTCTCCAGACACCAACATCCAATTTTCTCCTGGCCAAAAATATACAGAAGATAAATATTATCCCAGCCTGCTGGAGTGCACAAAAAGTTCTGTGTTCTTCGTCCTGTTTACTGAGACAATGTTTCTGAATTCACTTTACTGGTGTAAACATTGCCCTAAGCAACTGGAAGATTATGTTTCAGCAAGAACTATGTTTGCGATATTGTGCAAGCAGCAGATCCTACAACATTTCTATCCTGTTTCTTTCATGCGATCGATGCAAATTTTCAATACAGAACTTGCCATTCTGGTAAGATAGACATGTGCAAGTCAGCAATGAGGTAAGTATAACAGGAGAACAGAAACAAGTTCATTGTAAGAGATTGAAATGGTAAATCTGGCTTTACATCACGTAATTTTAATTAAAATGCTATCAGCAGTGACACCAGTTTACTTCTGGTTGTGTCATGTCACTTAGAATGGTTTTCTGGACTTGGAAAGTGAAGGACCCTCAAACTTTGTTGGGAGCAAAGAAGACAATGTGGCTTGAAACCTGAAATTTCCATTTAATTTGCAATCCAATTTGCAACCTCTGATGAGCCCAGCTGAACCCCAGAAATAAAAATGTGTTCTAGCTCCGAATTCTGCACTCTGCAGTGAGCTCTTGTTGCAGCACGACACCAAGAAACCTGCCCAGCTCTGGTATTGACAGTGGTTTAACCACGGCCCGCGGCCCCGGCTCTGCCTACATGAGTCTCTCCAGCCGGCCAGAGGAACAACCAGCTCCTGCAAGGCTCCACCGTGCTTCCAGTGCTGGCAACAACTGCTGAGCTGCTACCTCAAGGTATTAAACCTCACAAGCCTTACAAGAAACAAGCACTACTGGAGCCCTCCAGCTCTTCCTGTGCTAAATTAGAGATGAGGCTGGTAGGACTGGTCAGACACTGTTGAGTCTTCTGTGACAATACCAAGAGGGTGTTGCTTTCCAGTGCAGGGAAACCAGCAGCTTCAAATGACAAATATAAATGATAGCTAAAAAGTACATCTAATAAAATGTGTGAAAAGCGACACTATGACGCAGGTGGAGGTGAGGGAAATGGCCATGGGTGAACCTGGAGAAGAGCTAAGTCTGCAGTTCCTTTTTAAAAGCAGATCACACAGCCTTGTCTCTCTGTAGTTGTGTATGTTCCTAGAGTGGGTGGTTTTGTGTAGGAGTTTTTCTAAGAGAAGGTAGTAACTCAGTAGGTATCAAAGAGAGAAAATAGGTAACAAATAGATAACAAAGCTAACACAGCAGCACCGGAGTGGTGTGACTGGTGGATATGGCCACAGGCCTCATGGCAAATGACAAAGACCAAGCAGGCATTAACTTCTTCTGGTCTAAAGCCATCCCTAGCAATTAACATGGTTACACATGGTTTTAAACAGGAATCCTACCTGTTTCTGTGCAGTTTTCACCCAGAACATGTCACCTCATCAAAATGTTTAACACATCCATTACAACTGGAGCTCACCCAGCTGTGTTTCAGCTCTATTGGTCATGAAGCTTGACCAAGATTTTTCAGTGAGGACCACTAATATCCACAAAATGCCCTTATTGCCCAAAGCGGTTGTGATCTCCCTGTCCCTGGAGGTGTGACCGGGCTGGATAGGGCTCTGAATAACCTGATCTCGTGGAAGGTGTTCCTGCCCACGGCAGGGGAACTTGAACTGGATGATCTTGAAGGTCCTTTCCAACCCAAACCACTCTATAGTTCTATGAGTTTTCCCTTTTCTGCTCATTTGTCATGGTGTCGAGCACTGCTGGGGAAGCAGCAAAGCAGTGCATCAGCAGAGCAGCACGCTACCTGTCCCTCTTACAGTACACAACCCTGGGAAACCAGTAGTAAAAAGAAAAGGGGAGGGACATGGGCAAAAGTTCAGTTGCAGGTGGAAACATCTGGCTCCCAACAGAGGGTTGGCTGCAAAAGTGGAGAGGTTGTAGAAGGCTGTTTGGAAAACACAAGAAAAACCCATCAGAAATGGAAAATAAGCAGGTTCCTGTACACCTCCCACGTGACTTCATTCTGCTACTCAGGGGTAAGAACAATTCTGACTTACTCTGAATAATAACCCTGGCCAATTACAGGGTCTGCATAGGCATCCCTTGGCTAGTCTGTCAAACAAGTGCAAACCTAGACGATGGGGATTTTCCACTTGTGAAAGGAAATCCAAAGAAAATGTGTGATCAGTTTTTGTAATCACCTTCTCATCTAGAAGTCTTCCAGGCATTGACAGAATTTTTAAAATGACAAAAAAGAAAACAAAATACCCCAAACCAAGCAGCCAGTCTTTGCTCAACGGCAGCTACTGTGGTTACTCTCAACAACCAGTGTGGAAGCACAGCTGAAACATAAAATGCCACTTGAAATGATGGGAGATTTTACAAGGCTAGAACACCACAGGAAGGCCAACAAGTGCTGTCCTGGTCTTGTATGCAAAGAGTCATATTCATTTGGATTACTGCAGCTCTGACTGTTGCTTCTGAGGGTTTTCTAGAGACAGTCTGCTGTAGTTAGATTATCATCTGATAAATACAGCAGTGCTTGGGGTAATCTGAATTCCTCTGATGGTGTACTGATAGTTTTTTTAGTTCATCACTAAAAGAGCACACACCAGGGCATGATATTGCAAGTGCCATCTCACAGGAACCAGAGAAGGAATGGCCCTAAACAGAATTCACTGGAGTATCTTTCCCACCTGCTTTTTTGGAGGAATTTTATGCCTCTTTTCTTAGATTTTTAATTTCCCAGGTATAACTTCCATTAAAAAATGTTATTTTTGGTCTATGCAGTAGAAGGAAAAAGAGGTTTTGAGTCTTTGAGAAGAAAACATGGCCATTGTGCTATCTTAAAACAGAGGCTGTTTTCTCCTTTCTAACCTCTCAGTCCTAGGAGGACTCTTTAAATCAACACTCTCAGGATTGTAACTTACAGAGCTGGGAGCCATTGTGCAAAAAGAAAAATAAGCATCAATTCTGTTTTCACCTGCCAAATAGCTGATGAGAAATTTGCAAGTCAACAAGTGTCACTATTTCTGTTCAGGTCAGTATAGTACTGTTTAACAAGCAAGAATTCACTATAATCCTGTTTTTCCTAAAAGAGTAGGCCAACTTTTACAACCTTTAGGCAAAGAAATAAACTTTCTCTGTCTCTGTAAGGAATTAATGGGAGTTTTATCTCCATGAGGCTTGTCCAGCTGCAAGACTGTCAACCAAGAACTTAAAGAAGCTTTGTATATCACTATTTGCGCACCTAAGTAAGCAGAGTAAATGCAGAGTAAATAAAATGCAGAACTTAGGGAGCCTGTTTCTGAAAGGGCTCATCCTTGTGCGCGAGAGCTCTGGGATCAATGTTGCCCAATGCTTTCCAGTTTACAGGACTAGTGTTCCCAGTTCTCAGAGTCCAGCAAAACTGCTGACATAGTTGCTGACACATTTCCAAGATCAGGTGGTGGAAAAAGAGGTCATAGCAGCAGCAGTTACTATGAAGACAAGCCAGGGAACTGTTTCCATCTCTTTTATCTATTCCCTGTGTCTAAACATTGTATGCTGTTACCACTCAGAGAAGGTTTTTGTTTCCTCTTGTCCTCCTCTGCGGTTTACATACTGTTCAAACAGTGATGTTACACTATTTGCCTCATGCCACAATCTGGGGCCCCTACAGCTTCCCAATCTTCCCCTCCTAAAGCTTTCTGGAATGGTTCTCCTAGCACAAGAGATGTTCCAACTCATCTACGGTGAACACAAGCGAGTGACACCGTGGAGGCAGCTTGACCCAGTCATGGAATCATGCTCTGGTTTGGGAAGAGGTCTTAATGATCATCTCATTCCACCCCTGTGCCATGGGCAGGAACACCTTCC
>QWTY01018863.1:0-10810 GCA_008033365.1 Pseudorectes ferrugineus | reverse complement strand
TTTTTTTTTTTCCCTTTCTACAGAAAAGTTATCGACGCTAATCAAAGAGAAGCCTGGGTTACCAATGAAACCTACTGGGAACTGCGAAAGGATCCTGGCTTTAGTAAAGTAGACATTCCTGTACTCTGGTAAACTGAGAATGTAGACCTAGTAAACATATCACTCTGAAGAAAAAAATTAACTATGCACAATATGTTTCTTATAGCTAAGCGTGGTTTGTGGGTCTACGGAAAAACCATATCATATGCATTTATATTCATCTTTATAATGGACTTTTGAAAGTGCATTAGACCAGGCCCCTGACCACTTCTGGATCTTTCTAATTTTGCAGCAGCCATGAAAACTAAAAAAAAAGAAAAAAAAAGGAAACAGAAACCTTTTAAAGTTTCATACGCTGAAAATTCAGAAGTAAAGAAGCAGATGAGTTATCCAAAGTCACTCGGAAGAGGTGGTAAGCGCAAAACTGCAACCGGTGCTTTAAACAGACATTAAGAGTAATACGATTTAAATTAAAAAAAAAAAAAAGGAAGAAAAAGAGAAAAAATCCATTTTGTTTCAACTATTTTTGTTAAAAACTCTTGGGTCACAACACTGTCATTTCTGGCTTCAGGTTAGTCCTTTGGTGTGATGTGCTTGGACTGGCCTTTGTCAAAAAGATATGCTTTTCTGGAAGCTGTTCCCATTCATATGCCATTGTTCATGCCTTAACAAAATATGAAGATGTACAGTAAGTAATTTTAAAATATCTGTGCTTAGGCTTGTGTGAAGGGCAGATTTTTAAAGCTCTAGAATTTTATCACAATATAAATACTGGAAGGCCTGCATTATTTGAAATCAAAAGATAACCAAACATCTAACTGTATTTCAGAGGTATGAGATCTACTGTACATGCTTTAGCTTTGGGATGCTGACTGTATAATCAGACTGAAAAGAAACTGCTGGCTGGTTGAATTTCAATTTTGGTAAATGCATATGAATTGCTAGTCAGAAAGTTCATATTCTAAATGACTGATGCTGAGATGCAGTCATGATTTTTCGAACTGGCTGGACATTGACCTCACAGTGAATCTCATTTTCCCATGACAGTTTATACAATTAGAAATCCCTGAAGCTTTGCAACAGTGTTAAAAGCACAGAAGGATTTCATGCGAAGGTCTCTGGCTTCTCTCCAGAAGCTGGATAGTACTGTAAATGCAACTGTTTTCTGCCACACACTGTTTATTTTCCTGGCTCTGTTTTTTCCCCATCCACTTTTCTTATCTAAATTTATGTCTGAGAGTATGGCAGAGGCTCCCATGTGTTGTAGCTAACAACTTCTTCTTGTGTTGCCAAAATAGCTTTTGTGCAAAATTATACTTTACATTTTTTCATAAAGTGGTTCTATGTTTTTTGATTAAAAACAAAGTCTCTTATGTGCTTCTAAGCCTCAGTTAATATAAGTGGGAGAAGACTTGGCACTTTCTATTTGAAAATCTCTGAAACATAAAACAGTAGGAGGGCAGATTTTAATAAAAGAAAAAACAGTAATTTATTAGATAAAAACTACATTCCATATGGTATGATCTAGTCTTCCATTTATGCATGTGTTATACATCCCACCACTGATGATAGGTTAGATTTCATGCATGAACTCTGTATTCCTTTGTGCCCATATATGACATATGGACATACAATTTTTCTGTTTAAGATTGATTCCAGACCTGAGACCAAAAATAAAATTGCTAGATAGGTATGTGATCTGCCAGCAGAGCTGCTTGAACAGTTCTCAGTGCATTACCACACATCCCCAGCTCTCAGCCTGCCTCTTCCTTTTTCACAGTCAGATCCCTATACAACTGAGATTACTTTGGTTATTTAATATTAATTTAGTTCTCCCTGTTGATTGTATGGCAAAGTAACTAGCAGGGCAACTAGCTACTAATCAGTTCCAATTTTGTCACACAGTTCTGTTGTCAGAAAGAACTATAAAAAACTACAGAAAATATTAAGTAGACCTTTTATGAATTGTGAATGCTTGTGAATTTATTATAAAAATTTGGTATAAAAATCCCTGTGTAGATTAATGGGATTTCTTCCAAAGAAAATTTTAAGTTATTCGAAGAATGTTATCTTTCTCTTTCCTAGTTGAACCTAGTCTGATTTATTCTTATTTTAGTTCTGCAATCGTTATTATAAGAAAATGAAAATTTATCAAAATTGGTTTTTTAAATAATATTTGGTTAACATCATTCTACTTGCTTTAATGACATTACACTAGGAATCAAATTGGCGCATTGTGTGTAAAATAGCAATTAACCATTCTGTGTCATTTTCTTTAAAACCAGCTCTATTAAACATTCGTCCATCTTTTGCTCCAGTCATTGTGTGCAGTTCACCGTGATATTAGGAAGTATTATGTGTGTATGACTGCAAGTACATTTGAGGGACAGAACTGCATGTCCTCAAATCTTTAATTTAGATACAGAAAGAAGGTCTTTAGTTTTACAGTGTTCTTGTAGTGCTCTGTGAATGCCATTATTGGCAACGCAAACTGAAACTTGGTGGACACTGAAAATGCTGTCACTGAATTGTTTTTTACAATTGTTTATTTGACACTCATTGAAAGAAAAATAACACTAATATTTTTAAAATTTAGAAAATCTGTGATATGCTAAATCTTTCTATTAAAGGCACTTTCTAAGCCTAGTGGATGTTAAATTAGTTAATTAGTAAGTAGAGAAGACATAAAATGATGCAACACAAGATATTTGCAAACTATATCAGAAATGAAAAAGTTCAAGCAGATGCACCATAAAGCAGTTTCTTGTAGTGCAGAATTATCTGTATTCTGTGCAAAATCTGTTATTGCATTTTTCCTCTAACATTGGGAGACATTGTGGCATATTTTGTGCTGTTTCTAAAGAGGATAGGTCTGAGGGCTTCTATCCAAATTATAACTTTTAGTCAACCTGCGACATTTCACAGCATTGAGTCAGAGAGGATAGTGAGTTTTCCACACCCCCTGCCCACGTAGTGCAGGATGGAGTATCCCATGCTGCAAAGAGAGTGCACCACTGTCTGTTTTGCAGCCTGGCACCTTCTGTAAATGCCTGCTGGTTTTTGGCAGGGCTGCTGCTCAGACACCCCTTCCCAGCACGCGGGATTTTTCTGCTCCAGGAGCAGACCTTTTCACTTCCATTGAACCTCATGAAGTGTTTCCTGGCCCAGTCCTCAAGCTGAGCAGTGTCCTGGTGGAAGCTTTGCCATTTGGCGTGCCATGTCATCCTCCTAATTTGATGTCATCTGTGAACTAGTTATCATGTAGTCTTATGTCCTTGTCCAGGTCACTGGTGAGATTTTGACTGACATGGCCACAGAACTGACCCCTGCAGGGCTGTCCTCATTGCTGGCTGCCAGCAGGGCATAAACCATTGATCAGTGAGTGCCCTTCAAGCCTGGGATTCAAGCAGTTTTCAGCCCAACTCACTCCGTTCATCCAGGCAGTATTTCCTTTTGGAAGGCATGAAAAATACTATCCAACTCAGTAGATTTAATTGCTATATGCTTGGTAGGTGTTGAAAATTAGTGTAAATCAATTGACATGTAAAACTTTTTATGCAATTTAAGAAGTTCTTTCACTTCAAAGACATATGCTTTTCTCCTGTGTTCTCTCAAAACACTTATTTCTGTGTAAAAATACCCAATTCTTATGCTTTAGTTTCACAATAATGAGCTGTACTTTCTATTAATATTTTAAAAGTGTATATTAATTTCCTTGTTCTGGTACTTCAGATATGATAGGGTAATAGTAGCTATCTTCATCAAATGCAATGTCTTACAAAGACGTATATAGCTTCATTCTCATTTTAGATCAGTATTATCAAGGTGACAGATTTTTTGGCATATTAGGAATTTTTATCTCACAGGAAAAGACAACTTGAGTATGAGTTGATTTTCATGAAGTATCACTGTGATTAAAAAGTCATCTAGGCACCCATTCTGATTTTAGACATGTAAGTTGCATGAAATAAACTTTTTTGTATTTGGCTTTAAAAGTGCAATTCCCACTATAATAGTCTTTTCATCATACAAATAATTACCCTTCTTTTTTCTCATTTTGAACTTCTGACTCTGAATAAGCCTGCATGGCATCTGTGGGTTTTATGTGAGTAGCACATGCCAGGCATATGTCAAGTACTGCAGTTTGCATACATGGCACAGTGTTGAAAGATAGAATCCTTCATTCCCTACTGAACACTGTCAGTGCTTTATGGAAACAAATTGCACAAACCTTGAGGCACACTAGGAGCCAGCGCTGGTCCTGCCCCCATGGGCACCTGGCAAGCACCTTGCATCTGGGCCATGTCCTCTGTTCCCCATGGAGGGAATGTGATTTTCTCACCTCTCACCAGTGGAGCCCAGCACAACTGCAGTCTTACACTGAGCTTCTCCTCAAAAAATCAGAATTTTAAAAATGCCGTAGAGGGGAGGAGAGGTTCGTTTGCAACTGCACAATAACCAAGAGGGCTGAAAATACCAATTCTCTGTTTTGCAAAACTTGCTTTCACTAGCAAAGGTCTATTAGTATAGGGAAGGTTTGTGTGGTCTCCTTGTTTTACAGGATTTTAGACATTGTCTGGTGCAACAATAAACAGTAGCTATTTTACATGCGTTGGCTGCAGCTGTAATCCAAGGAATGAACATTTTTAGATGTCATTAGTAATACTGGAGCTGTATAATGAAAGCAAACGAGAGTTTTTCAGATTAAATCCACCTGAAAGGAAAGTGTATTTGTAGTCATATGCTAAAATGATAGGAGGGGTTAAGCTAGAGAGTTTTGCCCACCTGGGGGAATAAGATTAATGTTGACGAAAGCGTATCAGAAACACTGGAATGGCCTCACTGGTAACCTTGGGTTATACACAGACCCATGAGAAAGCTAAGGCAATTTGCTGTGTCGTAAGCACTTACCTTGGCATCTACTGGGGCTGAAAAACACTACCTTGTTTTTTCTTTCTGTCTGTCATTAAGTAACAGTCATCAAAACTGTGTAAAACTTGAATTTATGCTTCAGTGCATATATTGATAAATTCGAAGTATATTTAGTATAAAAAGTAGTATAATTTTCTACTTTACCATTCCTAGTTATTTCTGTGGTAATTCTGATCCCAGTCAGTATTTTCGTGAAGAAAGGGTTTTTGTTTTTTTTCTTCTTTTTAACGGAAGAATCTAGACTGTGGTAATAAAGGTATAATTATTCCTTGGGAGAGTATCTTCATAAGCTCCATTAGAACAGTGACTGGCACCCAGGAGAATGCTGCAAATCTGAGTAAGGTCAGAGAAATGGCTTATTTACAGCAATTTATCTTATTTTTGTATTAGATATTGTAAGGAGTCTACTTACAAAAGCAAATACATTATTTACTCTTTAAACTAGGGTATGTAAAACACCTTTATTCATTGGCTTTAGTGTTAACTATATATTTCTTTCATTAAACTGAAAAGTATCTTTATAAAAGGACTTTTATACAGTTTCTTGCAAGTTTAAAAAGTAATATTGTGTTTTATATACCAGCCTCCTCCTTTGTCAAATTTTGTGGCATTATAAACTCATCATCTTTAATTTTTTTTAAATTACTTTCCTTGTAATCTTTGTCAAACCTCAGAAAAGAAAAACGAGGGAGAGACGACAATGCAGAATGATGAAACTGGTCACAGAAGCTCCGTCAGTGTGAAATGTAATAAAACAGAAAGTTTTCTAACTTGTAGGAATTAAAATGTCAGCAGAGATGCTGAATCTGTTTCAGGCTGGTTATCTTAATACCATTTTTCTTTCCACTGATCCATGACAGCACGAAAAAAAGGGAAGATTGGAAATATTTGCTCAGAATTAATGCTGAAGGTGAAGGGAAGTTTTTACTCCTTTTATAAATAAAAAATGACTGTAGCCAGCATTTGGCTGAAGGTGTCTTGGTAACATGGACAAAGAGAGTTACATAGTCTGAATACATAATTAGCAGTGTGTAATATATTCTTTCTGACCTATGAATAATTCATTGAAGTATGGTAAAGCTACTTATTGGTACTCCTGGAGTAATGATTCAAATGTCTCCTGTGAAACACTAAAATGTATTTTCATATTGACTGCTACTTTTAGTGGTCTGCATTAATGAAAGAGGATATCTTATGCTGGTGTATAATGTTGCTGGCCCAGAACATTAGGCATGCAAAATGGGAAGAGGTGAGGAAATTCCTTCAAAAACTCAGAAGTGGGTAACTTCTCTGAGAATCAAAATGATGTGCTACACAAGAGCAGCACACAGTGGCAAATACTCAACCAGAACTGTTCTTCACTGAGGTACTTGCTTCTGGTGTCAGTGTAGCCACACATGCAACCTCTTGTTCTGAAATTGCATCTCTTTTTAGGATTGTGCTTGTGTCCCAAGGGTTGGTTTGTCATGTCCACCAAGAATAATCAGTGCTTGAGTCAGGACTGCAAACTCAGATTTCTTGTCTAGTAGTCCTGTGCTGAATGCTCTCTCTTTCTTTGTTAAATTCACCTGAACAATGATTATTATAGTAACATTAACATAGTGAATACAGGGTTAATCCTCAGTATTTTCCAGGTAAAGGAAAATTCAGGATAGCTTCTTTAACTATGTGGAAGAAATACAGATGAGATCTTCTATTATCCTTGTATTTGCTTAATATTTTATAAAATATTTTGGGACTGGATCACAATAAATATATTAAAATTACATTATCAGCTGTCTTGAAGTTGACATTGAAAATTGTCATTCCAATTTGAGGTTAGAAAATAAGTTTATTTCATTTTTGAAAAAAGTGCTACTGGTATTTTTTAGTAGTTAAGATACAGTATAACAAATTCAGATCACCATAAATTTTATTTTCCGCTGAGTCTCACAGAAGACCTGATTGAGCAGAAAAATAAGTGCTGATGAGTGTATTTTGGTATGCAGTCATAAATGCAAAATGACAACTTCTACCTAGTAAGCTTTCTCTCTAATTAGAAAAGACACTGTTCTTGTTCCTTTTTAATAATTTCTTGACTACTTATTTTCAAAAATTTTTTCCACACTAAGAATTAATCACATAAAGTTTGAGTTTTAAAAAGTAAACCACGTTTGGAATTCTGCAGACATGAAGAGTGGTGTTGATGTCTTGCTCAGTGTCCACTTCTCAGGGTGGACCACTAAAATTTCATCCTTGGGCCAAAAATAAATATCAGTGGGCTTTTCCAGTGGGATTCTTCTTTGTATATGGATTTGTGTCTATGTTATTTACTGTAAAATAAGAAATCAAGCTGCCAGCATCTGATGTCTGAAATATTTTTCTTCCCCAGAATTGCATAGCAAACTACCTGTTCTTTATCTGTTACTGCTAGATTGTCTCAAATGGATACTTTTATTAAGCACGTGAAAAGCCATCATAAAATTAAACTACTGTGGTATCAAGAAAGATTATTATGGTAGTTCTGTACTAGGATATTATGTATATTTTATTTGTTGCAACCAGTAGCAAGACTCTTCTCTGGTCTGTATCTACTTTTCTTTGTATAATTAACTGGTGATTTATGATTTCTCAGTATTTTAACAGCAAAGAATTCTGTATTTTCTCTCACTTTTGCACAAAGCTAATATAAATTGGGAATAATGTCACACTTTTTTTGGTGTGATTAGATGCCATGCGCACATGTATGAAATGTAGTAAATGTTAGTATTTTTACCTTGCTCAGATTCTGAGAATGCCATTAGAAGAGTAAGGTTTAGATTAGTTGTCATTTTTATACTGCCTTATTCAGCTTGTTTGCTTTTAACAACCTTTCAGGTGGTAGATTGCCCTGTGCCAATTCTTTAGCAGGCCAAAATGTCAGAACCTAAACAGCTAAAAGAGCATTCTTTGCTGATTGCCTGTATCCCTGTGCTTGTTCTGAAAAAAGCCAGGCAAAACAAACCATATCTGTTGATTCCTTCTGTAGCTCTTTGGGTAGCTTATTTGTAAAAGGAGATCCTCAGAGTCTTTCCACTGTGATTATGCTATTATGTCAGCTACAAAGGCAAGCAGAAACTGGCTTTGTGGTTTTTAAGATTAATTTAAAGGTAAAAAGTTGCTTTTTAGAAGCATAACATATAGAGCCAGTGCTACTTTTGAGTAGTGGGGAGATAGTGTCTGTTTTAAAGGGAAATAACAGACTGTAATGAGAAAGGGTCTGAATTCTTAGATGCACAAGATAAAATTTTTTCTGTTGTTTGAAAGCAATAGAAAAAATTTACTTAAGGGAAAGAAAGACAGTGAGAAGCATTTATGTACCCACCTACCCAAATGTTGCAGAATGCATTGTTTTTTGAGTACTTTAGTATTAAACCTCACATGCAGGACTCCCAGTTTTATACTCAAAAGTTTGCTGTGGACTTCCATAATGAGATGAAGAAGAATAGGATACTGGAAAAAAAATCAGTACCATAATTCTAAATAACTCTAAATAATAGAAAATTGATTTACAGATATTTGTAGTGAAAATTATATAAGCTACTTATAGTATCGCAGTTTTTAAAAGCGTAAATTTGGTCCTTCATAGTACATTCAGTAATTTAACATTAAAAAAAAATTTTAATTGTTCTTGATTGATTTCCTGCAAATGCATTCATCTCTGCTTGACTATTCACAAGTTTGGGATGTCTTCATTATGATTCTTCTTTACATCTTATTAATTCTGATTCCAAATATGGGCTGATTATGCCTGTAAAAGCAATTTTATTGCTTATGGTTAGTAAACATCATCAGCTGAGGAGCAATACAGAAAGGATGTAATTTGTGTATTCTAAATATATAGAATTTTATTTCACTGCAAGAGTTTATCAGCAGCGCACATCAGATTTTTTTCCTGCTCCATCTGCTTGGACTCTGACGTTGCACAGGCATCAATGCGTACTTAGCATTAACATTGCAAACAGTTCTCATTTAAATCAGTTTAAAAGATGTAGATGCTTAAGTTCAAATAAAAACGCTCAACAGTGACATTCCTAAGAAAACAATGTACCAGCTTACCTGCTTACCCCAGGCCTTGTAGCACTTGATTTCTAATTCCTACTCCCCATGCTTAAACAAAGGAGCACCTACGCAGAGGCTGAGCTGCTGTTGGTACTCCATTCTGCGTTGAACCCAGTGAGCTTCCAGGTGAGTGGATGATCCAGCTGCCCAAATCTATTTCAGCTGTAGGCCTAATGTGCAGTCAAGCCTAGGTATTCAACTAGTTGCCCTTAAGCTTGATTTTGAACATGTGCACTGTGTTGTGGAAGTTAACTTGTGTGAAATGCAGTTGGTTTGACTGCTTGCCACTCTGAGCAATATATTTGACTTTCCTTTGACTCTCTTGCATTTTGGAACCTTATTCTGGAGCTTGTAGTTTTTAAAAACAAGTTAACTTCATGTCTCTGCAAAGCTCAATTAGGTATGACATTTGGAATAAAGAACAGTACATTAAAACAATTACAATTCATCATATTATATCTCATTTTGGCAAGCTTAATTGTAAGAGTATTTGCAATCCCTGTTCCTGTTTCCCTATACTTTCCCCGGGATGGTGCCAGCCCACAGCTGAGAGTTGCTAGTACTGTATGCCAGTCAAAAAAAGGAGTCTAACCTTTCTGATTTGTGGAGAAGGGGGTGGCTGACTAAGAGCACGCTCTTAATCTCAGGCCGGAAAAGGATGAATGTGAGAAAGTGCCTCTCTCCGTCTAGGCTTTAGCACATACACAGAATTGCTTTTTTTGGTATGTTGAATTCTCTGGCTACTTCTGAGATTAAACCTAGCCAGAAAAGAGCAGTAATAAAACAGTTTTAAGTTTCCATGTAATGCAGCTGCAACACTAATTCCGTGTCTTTGCACTTGTAAGTTGGTTTTGAACGTACTGTTGTAGTAATCCAGAGAGCAGATGAGGCCTCACACTGACTACCTCTCATGCAATAAAGCCCAAGCTCATTCAGTAGTTAATGCTGATTACAGTTAAGCATCCTTTGGCCACATGATTCAGGGAGGTGGTAGTGGGGGAAGTAGTAAACAAGAAATAATAATTAAGACTTTATTCCAGTGATCTATGTGGTATACATGATACCCATCATACCAACTCCAGCTGAAGGAAGTCCTACAGCTTCTGGTAGGAAATAAAAAGTGAATTTGGCTATGCTATAGTTTTTGTTGTGCTCTAAAATGTAACAAAAGATGTCATCTGTTTCCTTCAGGCTAAGTCAGATTTACCAGGATATTGTGTCCAAAACATACACACAATTCTAATTTTTGAGGAAACATGATGCTCTTTTACCTGTTGCAATGTAATTGGATAATGCATGTACAAATGACTTGTGTAGCCTGCCAATGAATGTTGCTAATGCCTTACCAAAAAAAAAAAAAAGATAAAGCATATTTTTTGTATTTTTTTTTCCTCAGAGGCAAATCCAAACAATGCTAGACTTGGGAAACTGTTTACTGAAAAGCATTTTCTAATAGATCTCTGAAGAAGTGCAATTGTATAATTACTATTGTTCAGTGCATACAGTACATTGTCTCCATCACTCTGTACACTGCTGCTATTAGTGCTTGTTCTAATAAATCTCAATGTACACTGTTTAAACTGCTGTCATCTGTGTTCTGATTTCTTAATATAAGAAACACTTGAGGCAATGCTTCTTGAATAAACTATTTGTAACTAGTTAGATGAATTGATTATTAATCATAAAGTTCTTAATATATATTTTACAGGTTGATTTTGAAGAGGTGGGTGATAGTGGCAGCAAAAGCACTGAAACAGTG
>QWTY01018859.1:0-56031 GCA_008033365.1 Pseudorectes ferrugineus | reverse complement strand
CAAGGTGAGCCTCACGCTCTCTCTGGGCTCTGTCCCAGATGGGTGCTTGCAGGAAGGTTTCTATGGGAACCAGGGGCAGGAAAAACCTGCCCACCAAGTTCAGTGCTCTAATGTCAGGAACAGGAGAGCAGGCAGGGGTGTGACCCCCAGCAAGGCGGAGGCCAGCGTGTGATGACGTGGACAAGGGAAGGTGTTCCATCTGCTACACCTGTCTTGGGACAAGGAGAGACTCACTCAGCACTCTCCTGCCCTGTTTCCAAGCACTGTGGTTAATTCCCTTATTCTGGGTTTTTTTCTCAGCCACATGCCTGACACCCTGGCCTGGCTCCTCCACAGCAGGTTGGGTCAGCAGTAGCTGCACGTGCAGTGAAGGTTAATAATGGCTGAGGGGAATCCCTACTCACAAGCTTGAGGCACTGAGGATGGATTTGGCACACAGGCAATGAGAAGCATGGCAGATGCACCACGTGGTGACTGCATTCCTAATAAAAGTCATTGGTAACAGGGTTAACTGGGTGAGAGCAGGCTGGGGAGAAGGACACCTTGCAGGCTCAGGAACGGAGCAGCCATGGTTGCAAGGCAGTGAAAAAAGTATCAAAATATATTCACAGTGATGTTGAAAGGAAAGTAAGTATTGTCAGCCAATTTACCTGCTTGGGGTGCACACTGTGTGTGTTCCCGTGTAATATGAGCATGCAGATGCTCATTTGGTAATTGTTGTTACATCTTCAACTACTAACAGAAGAGTTGGTGCTGAGGGAACAAATGGGACTAGAGTGATTGGGAAGAACAGACAAACATTTACAGAACTGGTGGATATGCAACTGATCATCCTGTGGACAACATTACTTCTCAGAAACAAAAGCTGGCTTTTATTTTTTTGTTTGTTCGTTTCTTTGTTATTCTTTTTGCCCTAAGAGTTGGAACAGAGTGTTTCTTCATCCATGCTGGCCTTTCTCCGGCAGAGAGCTATTTAAATCTGCGAGGAGGAAACCTTATCATTTGTATTCCCAGACACAGATGTTTTTTATGCTTTTGCAGTGTTGTACAAGTGCTTATCTTGGAGTGCTGTAGCAAGTCGCTTCCTGGCTGCAAGTGCTCACTGGAAAGCTCACTGAGATGCAAAGGCAATATAACCTTGTACTAATCAGCACTGTGAAACCACTTGGATAGGGCTTGTGGGATGAATCCCAGGGGTTCCTCCTTTTAGCACCTTAGAGTTATAAGTAGCTTTACTGAAAAGGGAAGCTGGAAAAGCCATCCTAGGTGTGCAAATGTTAGTTTCTCCCAGGTTCTTTCCCAAGGAAGTGTGAGTGATTGATATTTCCCAGCACTGGCTTTATCTGCTTGGTAGAGGTGGCTCTTGCTGTCTCCCACACACGAATTGTAAGGTTGATCTTAAAGTCCAGAATCTCTCTCTTTGATTAGTGAACTGTTCCACTGTTTTCCTGGAAATCCCCATAGAAATCCCCATAAAAATCTGCTGTTAACTAGTGTCAGGAAAGCAAGGAGGGGAGCTCTATCGCCTGATTTAGTTCAGAGGAGCTTGGTTCCTGACTCATTGCAGAGGTACTTGGTAGCATCTTGTCCACATCCACATCCTTCAGGGAGTTGTATTCCACAGCCCTACACACTTTAGTCCTGTGCTTTGTGGTGCTACTCCAAAAATCTCTTTTGGACTTACTGCATCTAATGATACCCCCTTAAACCTTTTTCACCATTCCTGTCCCTTCTTCATGATTAGTGTCTTCAGAGAATGATGAGGTATGGTGTGGTTTTTTAGTTTATGTAATTAAATACAAGACTCACAATATGCAATGGAAAAGGTGTTAAAAGTTGACTTGCTTTTTGACATTCTTTCAACCAGCAATGCTGGTTTTTTCACAAGAAATTTGGCAAATGACAGTGTGCTCTTTCTAGCTGGTCAGTAGGTATGAAACCAAAGGGAAATTCCAGTTTCTGGAATTTATTTCTTGTGAGGGTGGAACTTAAATACTTAGGAATTTAATTTTCATGTGAGGGTGTTGTGTGTGAGGGGTCTGTCAGTCCCCCGCCATGTTCTTAGATGCTAATTGAATTCTCTCATCACCCTTTTTTTCTTTTTATAACAGGAGTGTAACATCTCACCTCTGTGGACAGCATTTCTGGACCTGCTGACACCTGTGCCACTCAGCCTTGCCTCGTGCAATGTCAGGTGAGCACACAGAAATGGCCACAGTATCTTCTCATTTGGTTGTTTGCTCTGTCTTCAGCTGAAACTTCCTAACAAAGGTTTCTGGTTCCAAGAGCCGTTCTTTACGTGAACATACTTTCTGATCAGATTGAGAGAGAGGAAACTTTGTGACCCAGCAGCCTTTTCACTCAGGGTGAACTCAGTTCCTTCTTTTACCACGCAGAAGCTTTTTCAGCCATCGAACAGAGAGGAAGAAGGAGGTTGAAATGTGGTCTGCCTTCCCCATTTTTCATTAAGATTTGCTTGGTTCTGTTCTCCTCCCAAGATTTCCCCCAAAGTGAGTGGCTCACAATGACTGTGAGAGATTTTTGCTGTACAGTGGTAGCTCTAGGGCAGGCAGAATGCTGAAGAATAACTGGAGTTCAGTTGTGGACTTCTGAGATACAAGCTTTACTAAAACTAGGTCTTCTCCTTCTTACAGAAGCCAACTTTCCCACCCTGTACTTTTTCTAAGCCTTCCTTCCTGGTCCAGCTGATTATTTCAGGGCACATAACCCTGGGGAGACTATGCTTCAAAGCCAAGTAAACCTTTGTCTTGCTGATAGAACAGTAGGAGACTTAGGACGTGTTTATCTGCTTCAACTGCAAGCCTTGATGTCTGCTTGTATTCCAAGGGAAGCTGTTCACTGGGACTCTACCTGAGACTGGAAGGGTGCTTGTCTTGAACACAAAAGACCAAGGTTATAGGCATACTTTCATTGCTGGAGCTCTCTATACACGGTCTGACAATATCCCAGCCCGCTGGGAAAAAAGGGAGCAGTGGAGCATCTTTCTGAGGGCTCTGATTTTCCATTCTGATGCCTGGGTGACAGAGTTTCAGAGAACTCTGGAGTGCTGCTGCTGATGGTCCATAGGAGGCATTTACTTCTGCAAAATAAGTTATTTGGTGATGATTCCCATGGCTTGTTGCTGATCACACAGCATTTCCAAGCAGGTGAGTGATCATATGATGCCAGGGAACTATTTCTCTTCCCTAAGAATCGCTTTCCTAGAGGGAGCTCCATTTGGCCTTTTTGCCTCTTTTGCTCAATAATAAGGAACAAAACCATCTGAAATTACTGGCTTCCTTGGTGAAGTGGGACCTGTCTCAGTGTCTAGAGTAGCAGTAGCAACAAACTGATGAGTGAGTCCTTCCCATGCTGGAACAGTCTGTATTGAGTGTATCTTCCAAGGGTGTTCTTCCAGGTTTTCACTGCTATGTGTTGATCTCTTTCTGTTTAGGCCATCACACTCCCTCTGCTGGGGGCCCCTTCTCAGCACTCACACCCAGCATTTGGCCTCAGGAGATCCTGGCAAAATACACACAGGTACAGTGTGGGGCAGGGTGGGGATGTTCTCTGGCTCTGTAAAAGTAGAGGTGTTTTTTGGTGGTCTCTGAAAGCCACAGGGAAAAGGAGGGAGAGGTGCACTTTTCCTCCAATGCTTTGGTTGTGGACTTCACATGTTTTGTGGTTGCATCCTGGCTCTTGCAAGAGGATCTTGCAGAGTACGAAGAAACTTGTGTGAATTATTTCCCTGTTGTTTTGCAACTATTGCTCCACGGTAAAAATGTTGACACCCTCAGGGAGCCTCTGTCATCATCAAGCTACTCTGGATGGCTTGTGCATGGCAGGAAATGCTAGCCTCGAGCTTGTCACCAGGTGGGTAGAGCAGGAAGAAAGGAAGCAGCTGTGGAATTTTGTAACTTAGCCGCAGTGTTTGCTGAAAGCAGAGTAAAGCATTTTGTGGAGCTATGTGGGCAGTGCTTCTTGCTTCTTGGGTGCTGCCCGGGTGCAGTGCTTGCGAGAGTCCCCACAGGAGGCGCAGGTGGGCTTGCAGGAAAGGGGAGAGAGCAGTAGGTTTTTACTCCTGAAAAAAGCCTGGTTGTAACTTCCAGTGTGTATCCCCCAATATGCCCCAATGCCAACCATGAGCACAGAGGAGGAAGGTTGAGATTTGGGTCCTGGACCTTAAGTTTCTTTGGCCTATAATTTGGACTTGCATCATAGGTGCAAATCCCAGTTTTGCCCACTGCTTTTCAAAGGAAATTTGAGAGCAACAGGCAGGAGATGGAGTGGTGCAGGAAGCTGAATTTGCAGTGTGTGTGCAGAAGTAACAGGAAGGACTGCTGTGTATTAGTGATGCAGACCATAAAGACCACTTTTGCTGGTGTGTGTATATTCCTCAGTCCATGAGGAGGGCTGCATATCCCTCCAGGTGGGCAGTTCTGATCTTGATAAGTTGGTGAGCTCAAGTCCTGCTGGGAAAGTCTGTACAGTTTTTTTCCATGGAGAAGTCAAAATGGGAATGGCATGCAACATCTCCTCAGCTGGAAATTGTGGTGGGAGGCTTTAAAAATTAAAGGGCAAGGGGTCTAATTGATCAGAGGGCATAGTGTGGATAGTGGTGGGATGGGGCAATATCCACATGTCTGTGTTCAGTAATTCAGTGATAAACTGCTGAAAATGTCTGTTTTCCTTCCTCACATCTCCCAGAAAGAAGAGTCTGTTGAGCAGCCAGAGTTCCGCTATGATGAATTTGGTTTCCGAGTTGACAAGGAAGGTAAAACCAGTCCTGACCCTCCAACCTGCATTGTGTCCAGCCCTTCCCATGCTTTCAAGTGTGGCAGGGTTTTGCAACCCTTCTGTGCTAGATCTTGTCTACCCACCTGTTTCTGTATCCTGCCATTTGTAATCAAATGCATTAGATGTACTGGCCTTATGGAAGTCCAGAGGATAGACTATGTAGCAGTCATTTCCATCCCCTTACACTTGTGCCACGGGTAAGAGGGAGAAAAGTTGAGAAGTTACCATTTCCATTAGCAGCTGCATTCTAGGGAAGGGCAACTTTCCCAGTTCACAGTGGGATCTGCATTGTGTTCAGTAGCACTGCAAGGGCTCATAGCAGGCACAGTGAAATGTGCTGTCTGTTGAAAAACTCACGGCCAAGGTTAGTGGTGGCATGTTCTGCCCACCTCAGCATCTCGGCAAAGTGTGGGGCAAATTGTAGGGGAAAAACTTACATCCTGGTTTTTCTGCAAGCTGTGGAGGCAGGCAGCCAAATAGAAGGAGGCATGGAGTGCTATTGCAGCTGAGCATCGAACTACAACAGCTGGCTGCCTTAGCAAAGAGGAAGAGAAAGGAGTGGGAGATGTAGGAATTGTTTCATGTGCTCTGGGGGTCATTCCCAGGGCTCAGGCTATATATTGTAAGGGCAGAAGTTGTTTGCATGTGTGCCCTGAGGCACCTTGAGTCATAGAGGATCCTCTTTGAAGCAATGACCTGAAGATGAGGACAGAACACGGTGATTTTTTTCAGCCAGAGCATTTGATAGACCTGTGCATTATAAAATCAGCAGAAAGATTTGGAGCACATTGTTGGGATGTGTTATATGATGAAGGACAGAGTGCCTTATGTCAAACCTGTCCTTGTGCTAAAGTATCTATTTTAGGAAGCCAGCCTCAGGTTAAGGTGCTCTCTCATTGTGAATTTGGAAGTGTCCTTATTAAAGCTTTTTTGGTGATTAAATATCCCCAAAGTTAACATTTTGCACCTCGTTACTTCCATGAGCATATAGCTTCTGCTTTCCAGCTCTGAGGCTTGCTATGCTTTTGTCAGCCTGATTTACAGATCCTTACAAAACCCAGCAGGATAACTGCTGCCAGGATCTTGTTTAATTCCAGCCACACTGTGCTCTAAATCATGAGTAAGTAGAGACTAGAAGCCTGCTGACAGCTGCTGAGTTCTCAAGGTCCCAAGCCTTTTGCTTATGACCATAAAATTTGCTGCACGGAGTAGGCAGTTAGAAACCAACCTTTGCCTTTCCATGCTCTGACTGGAAGAAATTAATATTTTGAATGTGCTTTTTTCAAATGGCCATCCTGTTCCCCACCCCACCTTGTGTTCGTTTCCTCTCCTGTTCCCTCTCTCACTTGTCTCCATTCCTTTCCCTTCCCTTTGCTGAAGCAGATGGTGCTGAGCCAAACTCCAGCAAGCTTTTAGGGGTCCCACTGACGGAGGAGCCACAGCAGAGGCTCAAGTGGCAGGCTCATCTGGAATTCACACACAACCATGATGTGGGTGACCTCACCTGGGACAAAATTGAGGTCACCCTGCCACATTCAGACAAGCTGCGCTCCCTGGTGCTGGCTGGCATCCCACATAGCATGAGGCCACAGGTGAGAGTGCTGCCTGTTCTGGGCAGGCGCTCCTGCCCAGAGTACGAGATCATGGAGAGGGATCTCTTGGTTGAGAAGGTGCCAGATTATGGCTTTCTGTGGCTGGCTGAGTGACTTGTATTATCTCTGGTCATCTTGTCCCCCAGCTGTGGATGCGCCTTTCAGGGGCTTTGCAGAAGAAGAGGAACTCAGAGATGTCATATCGGGATATCGTGAAAAACAGCTCTAACGATGAAACCATTGCTGCCAAACAGGTAGGAGATACTTCCTAGTGCTGAGTGGGAAGAAGGGCAAGATTTGCTGTGTGAGGAGGACAGGATGTCTGCCCGACACCTGCGGCAGGGGCAGTTAAGAAGGATGTGTGGTTAAATCCTGCCAAAGCTTAATCCTGTGGGGCATATTTCTCCTCTGTTTTGTTGGAATAGCAATTGTTTAGCTCTGCCCTTTCCTAGGAAAGCAGGGAAAGGGTTTGATCCATGCTACTTGCAAACTAGAAAACAATGCTGCAGTTGCATCTCAGCAAACATCCTGATACGGAGGGAAGGGAAGGGTGAAAGATTGACTACTTCTGTTGAGGTTGTGGCAGCTGTTTTCAGGGCTTGCCTTTGTTCCCCCGAACACCAACAAGACTATTAAAGGGTGCTTTCCCTCTTCCTTTGACCTCACAGATTTGGCCAGGTTGTTGGTTTTTCTCTGGAGTACGTTTGTTGGGAAGCCATGCTTGAAATCCAAGCAGATGAAATTCCCAACTAGTGTATGTTTACTATTGTCAGTGGTGAAACAAGGGTCTGAGTTTAGATAAGTGTTTCTAGGGATTTGGCAAGTCATTGTCTGCACTGGCATTTTCCCACATGTCAGTAAAGGCTGTTAAACTGACCCCAGGTGCTTGGACAGGGCCACTTTCTTTGGTGCCTGAGGACTTAGAGGTGGGTGTGGGAAGGCAGAGTTCCCTGAGGCAGGGGGCCAGGGTAAAGTGCAGAGAGCTGAAGGCAGTTTTTCAGATGCTGCAAGCTGACTGTCCTTGTTTATGGCTGCCTGACAGATTGAAAAGGACTTGCTACGCACAATGCCCAGCAACGCCTGCTTCTCCAACATGAACAGCATCGGGGTGCCACGGCTGCGCAGGATACTACGGGGACTTGCCTGGCTCTACCCAGACATTGGATATTGCCAGGGCACTGGCATGGTAAGCTGCTTTCAGAGTGTCTTTGTGACAGGGATCAGTTTGTCTGTGGTTGCTGCACCAGAGCGAATTATTTGAGCTAGTGCTGCCAGGTACTGTGGTCTCCAGATGAGCTGAAGAGAAATCCCTTCTACCTGGAATACTTTTCCTAAGGAAGGGAGAGCAGAGTAGCACCACACATCCAAAGATATGGAAGACTTTGGTCCATCTGTTGGGGAGGGGGCAGTCATACTGAGGAGAAATCCCTTCAGTGGAGACTGCGGGAGAGGTCCTGCAGAAGAAAGATTTTTGTCACCTAGATACTGGTCCATCTCTCCATGTGAGAAAGTGGGGAAAGAGTTCTATTCCTCTTAGGACATGCAATTTTTCTTCCTTTAAAATCCTAGGTGGCTGCCTCTCTGCTGCTCTTCTTGGAGGAGGAAGATGCCTTCTGGATGATGTGTGCTATCATAGAGGAATTGGTTCCTGCCTCCTATTTCAGCACCACCCTCATGGGCGTGCAGACAGACCAGCGTGTCCTGCGGCAGCTCATCGTGCAGTACTTGCCCCGCCTGGACAAGCTGCTTCAGGAGCACGACATTGGTAAAAGTGTGGCCTAGAAACCATAGCTTTTCTTGCCAGAGTGACATGCAGACAAAGAGTATTGTTCTTTTTTCACAAAAGGGAGCACGAGGGAGAGGAGCAAACCTCCTGATCCTGGAGGCAATGTGTGGAGGACAGCCCTTAGAAGAGTCCACCTTCACTGGTTGACTGACTTCTTCTGTTGTGATTATTTTCCATGTCTCTGTTCACAGAGCTCTCCTTGATCACCTTGCACTGGTTCCTCACCTCTTTCGCTAGTGTTGTCCACATCAAGCTGCTGCTGCGTATTTGGGACCTCTTCTTCTACGAGGGCTCTCTGGTGCTGTTCCAAGTCACTTTGGGCATGCTAAGTATGAAGGTAATTCCCAACTCGTCTCCCTCCTTTATAGTACTTCAGTGTTTAATTCTGAGATTTAGGGGCAAGAAGGTTTTGTGTCCACTTGCTGTATGTGGTTTGGGAGCGTGTTAGGGAAGACGACTTCCTGCTGCCTTCAGAACTGGAGGCTGTGAAAAACTTCCAAGGCACTTCACAGAAATTAGAGATTGCCATTTCCTGTGCATATCTCATTTGTTGCCACATAATTAAACCTCATCAGCTGCCATCCTCTAATGAGTCTAGATCCCACCCTGAGGGTTCATCTTGCCTAAACCTAAACCTAAACCGAGATACCTCTTGATTTTGCACAGTCTGGGAGGAGAGATAAAGCCAAAGTTGTGATCATCTGGGAAGTTTTGGATTTCCACTGCTGAATGCTCTAAGAGATGAGCATTGTCCTGACTGCATTTGATTTGGCTGGCCTGATCTTTTCCTTTTTTATGTGAGAAACAGTTTTGTATTCAGTTTGCTGTGTGAAGGGCAAAGGTGATCCTGCTGGGAGTAAGGGGAAGGTGGAGCACAGTTTGACATGGTCAGTGCTCTAGAGTGCAGCTTCCATTCTCTTATCCCTAGCAAGATCCCTGCTGTGACCAGTCCTAGTGGTTGATGCAGAATAGGTTTGGGTTTGGTTTTCCGTGCTGATTTATTTCAATGATGAATGCAGTGATGCAAAAAAATGCTGGCTAGAATTCTGGGAGGAGAGGGCAGTAGAGCAGGAAAATATGCTGTTCCCCTCTCAAAAGTAGCTAGGACTTTTCCTGATAAAGGATTTTTTATGGAATTTTCTAGTTGTACCTGCCCAGGCTGTACACTGAATGTAAAACTGCATCAGGAGCACAGCTGTCGTGTTCACTGTTCCGTGAGGCAAAGATGACTGTTGTTGCAGGAGGATGAGCTGATCCAGTCCGAGAACTCTGCCTCGATCTTCAACACGCTGTCAGACATCCCGAGCCAGATTGAGGATGCAGATGTGCTGCTGCGGGAGGCCATGCGCGTGGCCGGCTCGCTGACGGATGTGGCAGTGGAGACCCAGCGCCGCAAACACCTGGCCTACCTCATCGCTGAGCAGGGGCAGCTGCTCAACTCCAGCACCACTGTCAACAATCTATCCAAAGTGAGTGCACAGAGTTCCACCTGCCTCTGCTGCTCCTTTTTTACCATTCCCTTACGTATTCCCACCCAATTTCGGTTTGTGAGCAAGAGGTCCTCCTGTTTGGGAGGATTTTTGGCTCCAGGATAATTGTTATCCAGTGGAGAAAATTTATTTGGAAGTTCTATACCCATGAAATGCTGCCAGATCTGTCCTGGTTGATAAATCCCCAGATGAAAGGGATATTAGCATTGATTATAATGATCATTCATGAGAGTTACGATGAAATGTGATGCATTTCATTAAGGGAAACTAAAAGAAACAACATATGCTTTTGGCAGAATTTGCTTGAAGCACACAGAGAGTAGGAACTGGATTTAATCCTTTAGTAAGAAACTGGTATGCTAAAATAACCTTGAAAGGTAGAGTCAGAAAATAGCAGCAGCTGCTTTTGAGAAGCTGAATTAAAAATGTGCCTGTGTTTAATCTTGGACTAAAATCTACGGTTGCAGACAAGACACTCAGGCAATTCTAAAATGTAATAGCCATCCACTTAAAAATTTGTATACAATTACACGTGGAACTGCTTTTTACAAGAAATAGAATTAAAATTAAAATTATTTACATGGACTGTGGTTGATTCTTGAACTTCAATTATGCTTTTATAGTAATTAAGGTATAAATAACCTGTTGCACGTGGAGCAGATGAAGCAGTAGAGCTGATTGAGTGTGTTAGGACTAGAACAACTCCTGTCTAAAACTGCCAGTTCACTGGCCTGCCCCTTGTAGTAGTAGCTGTCAGGACCCCTTGCCCAGAGCTGACTGGTGTGGAGGGTTGCTTTATTTTATTTCTGAAATCTGTCCTAATGTGTGCACTTTGTTCTCTCTCTTCCCTCTCCCTCAGATTGTGCGGCGCAGGACTCAGCGCAGGAAATCTGGCATCACCTCTCTGCTTTTCGGTAAGGACAATCCTGCGCCTTTCATGTGTAGTTGATGGCTACAGCAGCTTAGGAAGGAGGGGAGCAGGCAAAGCAGGGAAACATTGGGACAGAGAGATTGGAGAGGAGGGAGTCAGAACTGAAGGATGAGAGGGAAGAAGCGCAGTTTACTACTTGCTTTCTTTGATTTGAGCTCAGAAAGTAAATTTTAGGTTAGACAGTCCATGAATGGTGACCAACAGCAGGTGCAGCTCAGCCCAGCTGTAATGTCCTTCTTGCACTGACCAACAGGTCAAACACATTTTCTGGCAGACCTTATGCAGTCCACAGTCTGGATGTGGTACTCTCTGATCTTACTCTGCTCAATTCAGGAACATCTCTGAAGATCTGAGGCAGGGCAGGATGTCTAGTGTGTCACCCATCAAAATTACAAATGAAAGCATCATTATATTTTCCCTTACTTATTCTGAGAGTTCGATGTTGTGAATGCTTTTGACTCTTAATTTTCTTCACTTATGAGCCAAGCCAACACATGTCCAGAAAGGATACAGTCAGAATAGCTTTTGCATGGGTTTAAGAGTAACTTACTTCTTGACTCCATAAGAGCCCTCTCTGCTGTAAACCTCACTGTCATCACCTTACTTGAAATTGGCTAGCTTTCTTGAAATTGCCACATGTCACCACAGGAATTGTTTTTCCGGAAGAAGACAACATACTGAATTTACAGGGCTCAAACAGTGTTCCTGTTGTGGTTGAAAAGGCCTGGATAAATCTAAAAATGGGCTTTACTGTTCTTTCCAGAGAGCAGCTTTTCTGATGTTCTCCAGGAAGCTGATATACTGTCAGAGGCTTCCTATGAGCACACAGAGCATTACATAGAAAAATTATTGTAGAATACCCACAATGCTGTAAAGTCAAGCATGCAGAAGTGAAGAAACACAGGAAATTTCTTGTGCAACCTAAACTCAGAGCTTTTGTATGTAATATTATCATACAGTTCAGTCAGTACAGACTGAACTGGCAGGAACTTGGCTGCCACAAGTATCTTTCCTGCGTCTCAGTCTCCTTGACTGTGTTTGAGTATTTTTATGAAGGTGATAGTCAGTAATACACATGCACAAAGATAAACTTTAAGTTCAAGCTTCAAAATATATTAGTGGTAGAACCAAGATAATTGATAGGGTTTTCTCATTTTAGTGGGGCTTCTGTGCAATGACCATCATGTGTTTTACCTAACACTATTCTTAATATTTAATATGTTGGTTAAAACTGAGAAGTTGTCATCCTGCAGCAGTTGGCCACAATGGAAAAATTCAGCCCCAGTGAGAGGAAGGAAAGCTTGGGTGTGATAAATTCACCCTCTACTGCGAACTGACAATCAATCAATCCTAAATGTAAAGTCTGCTGCTTGTGATAGTTACTGTGTAGAACTGGTACTTAGCCCTCATCTGGGAGGGAATGAGAACTTACCCAGAGCTTAATTCTTCTTCCTTAGAGTGAATTCAGATGTGGTAGTAACTTGGACAGGAGTCATAGAATCACAGGAGCACTGTTTAGAAGAGACCTCTCAGTGCTGTATTCCAACAGCTCCTGCTCGAAGCCAGACTCTTGCTCATGCTAGATCAGGTTGGTCAGGGCTTTCTGTAATTGAGATTCGAGGAGTTGAACCAGCTTTCCAATGCAGGAATAGAAAGAAATAATGAAAGGTAATTTGGTGGAGAGCAGAATGTGCCAGATGTGTTTTCCTGTTGTGTGGGCATTGCACCAAGGGAATGCAGGAGAGCTCATCCTGCGCAGAGCTGTGCAGCTCGTCAGCCTTTGCAGGCTCAAAGTAGAGTGTCCTCACGTGTGGCTGATCTTGCACTGGTTTCCTGTTTGGTAATGTACGTGTTGAAGTTTGAAAGTGCGTTGAGTGCAGTGAGGTGAGGCTGGGGCACACACCAGCTGCTTTCCCCTGTACCGTGTCCACTCTAAGGTGGGAGAGTGTGGAACTTGCTTCCAGTATCTCCTGCTTGTGTTTGGGTAGGATTGATCTGAGTACAGAGGGAAAGGCATGGTATTTTGGCCAGATGGGACTGAGAGATGACAGAAGGAATCAATGATCTATGTAGATGAGAGCAGCCCACAGAGCTGGTGTGGCTGTGGTTTAGTTTCTTCTCTAGTCACATTCTGTTTTAGCAACATGAAGTTTCTGGGAATCCCCGACATCTACGTGCTCACCTATCTGTTTGCAATCTTTGCATCTCTGAGTAGTAAGAGTTCTTACATGCTCTATATCCTACCCCTGGACACAGAGGAGGAGATTTTGTTATTTTTTTATTGCTTGGACTGGGAGTAACTATGCCCCACAATTTTTCTAGTCCAGAAGCAAAGTTCAGTTTTCTCTTAAGCCCTGTGTATCTGATGTATCTCAAATAATTTAATGTAGCAAATAGAAAACAGTTATAAAAATAATTTTAAATCTAATTTTGTGCTTCTATTTGCGTTCCTAAAGTTTGGGTCTTTTTAATTAGGATCACATGATTAAAAGGTACTGTTAATCACTTTTCAATTAGCAGAAGCCTAATGTGTATATAGCTGTTGCAGCAGCTGTGGCTCAGGCCACACTTTATTCATATTGTTTTCTATAATGCTGCTAGAAGATAAGCAGAGTACTAATTTGCTAGCCAATGATTTCCTTGGCTCCTGAATAAAAGCTGTATTTGTATAAACATTGGAGTTCAGTGAAAAATGCATTTATTTAAATGTTAATTTTGTTAATCAAGCTACCACATCTTCAGTAGATTGTAGAGAGAGCAAAAATAGATATATGAAAGTACACTTTGAATTTAATACAAAAGGATTTTTTTAGAAAAATAAACAAATGGTTCATTGTTCCCAGACATCATGTACCCAGTATTTAAGGCATTCAGATACATTAACTGTCTAAAGAATCCATCCCATCAGGTATCTTTCTGCATAAAGTAATAGACATAGGCTGTCAAAACTCCCGGGGGGATTAGTGATAGTTGAAAGATGCTTTGGTAACTTTTACTTTGGGCTCATGACCATTTCTATACACCCTAAACCTTTGAAGCGTGGTTCCTAAGGAGGTTGAGGTCTAAAGCAGGTGGTGGCTTTTCTCTCGTGGCTCTGACTTCACGACTGGCATAGGAAAGTGGGCTGTCTTGGTTTTTCAAATCTTTTCCAAGACTCAGTGAAGAATGTGTTCTCAGCCTGTGAGTTATACAAATATCAGAAGTAGTTCAACCAAAAGCTGATTCAGTTTCAAGATCATTTCAGTTGAAGAGAATTACTGCAAATTCTCCAGCCTTGTGTCCCACCCTTCAGCTGACTGTATATGGTAGACACTTCTCTAAAGTAGTAGCTTGATATATGGAGTTTCCCAGACAGATCAAAGATGACATATTCCAGTTCCATGTGTGGTTTGAAGTACCATCTCCTTAAAATTTGATGCAGTCAAATTGGTATTTGATATTTACGTTATTGAATAGATTGGCAGTAAGTACTTGCCTTAGTCTAGGTACTTCTGATGTCAGGCTTTTTTGGTTTCTTCAGAACCAGGAATTTCTAATGGTAACAAAAAATAAATACCATGTCCTTGTCTTCCTTCCTTCGCCTTCCTTCTGGCTGCATGGGCTCCACCAGGGGATGATGATCTGGAGGCACTGAAAGCCAAGAACATCAAGCAGACAGAGCTGGTGGCTGACCTGCGTGAGGCCATTCTTCAGGTGGCACGGCACTTCCAGTGTGTGGATCCCAAGAACTGCAGCATTGTGAGTGGAAACAGCTGGATCTGCACTCCTGTGTGCTCCAGGCATGGGTTTTGAGTGTCCACCACAGAACAGGGCTGTTCAAATGCTCCTGAAGTGTGGGCTTGAGAAAGAACATGCCATATGTAATGGCTTGAGGGTGAGGCTTGCTTAATCTATCCCTGGTGGAGGAGGGCTGTGCTGGGAGGTTGTCTGCTGGCTAGGAGCAGGAAAACGGTTGGGAACAGGGGCAGGCGAGCTTTGCAGATAGCTGGGAGTCACCTGTGGCTTTTCATTCCTCTCTGCTCTCATGTGCATGCCTGCTAGGATCTGACCCCAGACTACAGCATGGAGAGCCACCAGCGGGACCATGAGAACTACGTGGCCTGTTCCCGCAACCGGCGCCGCCGAGCCAAGGCACTGCTGGATTTTGAGCGCCACGATGACGATGAGCTGGGCTTCCGCAAGAACGACATCATAACGGTGTGTCAGCCGAGGGGACAGGCACCGGGGGGGACATGCAGACCCAGCTTGTTTGGGACGCTGCACTACCTCTCCTGCAGGGAAAGAAGGGAGAAGATAAGCTCAGAGCCCAGTTAGGAGCCCAGGAGAAGCAGCTGGTACTCCTGGGGGCTGCCTGGGGATGAGGCAGTGTGTTCCTGTGAGTGTTGTCTTGTGGGTCGTTCTTGCTGCCACCACAAAGTCCCTTTCCTGGCTGCCGTACAGCTGTGCGAAAGATGGATTTGGTCCAATCCAAGTCCCAGTTTAACACTGTACACTGAACTGTGTAGCATCCATTTGCATTTAACTGTGAGCATCCCATCTGGCATTGGGGAGAACAAGATGTTTGCATTAGCTTTGTGCCTTTGAAGGCCCTGGGCCATGTTAGAAGAGAACATCGGCAAAGCAGCTGAGAAGAAAGCAGTTCCTCGTTGTGGACATACAGCCAGGCAGCTGTACCCCTCCTGCCACTGCAACCTCTTCAACTGGCATTTTCCACTCCCTCTTTTTCAGATCATTTCCCAGAAGGATGAGCACTGTTGGGTGGGAGAGCTGAATGGACTGAGAGGTGAGAACAGGATGGGTTGCACTGGGGAGAGTGGGGCCAGATGCAGAGCATCTGTTCATCTGCAACAACTGCTCTGGCAGCAAAGGCTGTGCCAGGTACCCCGAGTATCTGCCAGGGACAAAGGGAATGTATGAGAGCAGTCATGCAGCAGTGACCTGGTTACTTCCTGCAAACAGCAAGTTTAGGCTCCATCCTCCTGGCACGGGGTGGTTGGGTGCATGTCACCACTGCTGTGTGTGGGCAGTGTCCTGAAATTGGCTTTCTCGTGCAGCTGCCTTAATTATTGTGATTTTGGGGCTGCTTGCTTCCTTTTTTGGGGTTGGGCCCTATGAACTCTTATTTTTTCTCAGCTCCCACTGGGCTTTGTGTAAGGATTTCTCAGTATCTTTGTCAGGCTCATCTCTTTGCTCACTCTTTGTAGGTTGGTTTCCTGCAAAATTTGTGGAGATCTTGGATGAGCGGAGTAAAGAGGTACTTAAAAAACCCCACAACTACAAAAAACTCCACATTAGAAAAAGGGTTATGTCATAACTGAAAAAAACACAGTTGAAAAGAGCCATAGATTTCCCTCCTTCAGTCTGTCTGCTTTCTATGGCCATTGAGTGCTTTGTGATGTGATCAGGCAGCTTATCTTCCTAAGCCTGTTTGCTCAACTTCCTCATGCTGACCAAGCAGTGAATGAGGGCCCCAGAGGGCTGCCAGGGACACCTGTGTGGGATGCCGGGGGTTGCAAGGACCCTAGAGATGAAAGCTGAGAAAGCAGCAGGGAGAGAAGCAGGAGGATCCTATGGGCAGTGTTTCTGTCTGTTCCAGCTGCCTGTGTTCTTTTCCTCCTTTGAGGCTTTACCCATGGATCCTGCTCATGCTTTGTGACCATGACAGTAAATTGTCCCCAAGCAGCTGTGCCCAAGGGGACAATCTGTCTTAGTTCCTCTTACAGGTGGCAGTGATGGGATGGCACTTATCTATAGCAGATACTTCAATATGTCCTCAAGATTGGGGTAGTGTGTATGAGACAAAGAGCAGCAGCTGTTGACCTAAGCAATTTTCAGGGGAAGTGGAGAAGGCCCAGTTCTCCCTCTTCTCAGCACTTGGGGAGTGAGGAAGAGCTCAAAGGCTGACCCAGGACACCCAAGAGAAGCCCCCAGAGAGATGTCACTATTGACATCTCACTTTCTTCCTTCCCCCTCTCTCAAGGCTGGCTCCTTAGATGCAGATCACCTCTCTGTGCAAACATGTCCTGCACTGCTGAGCATTTCTCCTCCTAACTATGGAAACAGAGAGGATCCCACTTACGGGAGTGTTAACAGAGTGTCAGCGTGATACCTCAAAGTGGTGTACCCCCTGACCTGGAAATTCATACCTAGTTCTGTTTGTCTTGACTTTTAGCAGCTTACAGAGTCCCAGAAACCCTCAGTGCAAGTCCCTCTCCATACCTTAGCTCAGTCAGCATCACACCATCACGTTCCTATGTGCTGAACGCTGCAGGATGGTGCTGGGGTCACCTGTGTGGTCTGCTGGGCACCACCTACGCACAAAGGTCCCAGGA
The DNA here is from genome assembly GCA_008033365.1 of Pseudorectes ferrugineus. Classification (NCBI taxonomy): domain Eukaryota; kingdom Metazoa; phylum Chordata; class Aves; order Passeriformes; genus Pseudorectes; species Pseudorectes ferrugineus. Next base: position 39,103 of record QWTY01018859.1, on the reverse strand, counting down.
GATCCCCTGCAGTAGCACAGAACATGGGGCCTTACACAAGAGCATGGCAGGTAAAGGGGGGAAGGGGTTCTGGCAGGCACCTGGGAATGGAATTGGTCTGTGCAGAGGTGTAGGTGAGTGAACCACCCCCATGCTCTGCTGCCTGCCAGTATGCTGAGAGCTGGCTCTCCCTGTTCCTCAGTACTCCATCGCTGGAGATGACTCTGTCACCGAGGGGGTGACGGACTTGGTGCGAGGGACACTCTGTCCAGCCTTGAAGTCCATATTTGAACATGGATTGAAGAAGCCATCTCTGCTGGGAGGGGCGTGCCACCCTTGGCTGTTCATTGAAGAGGTGAGATGTCCCGGTTCCTTTCATGGGGCAGTGTTGCCAGAGGGCTGAGGTGAGGGGTTGTGGGCAGAGTATGCTGACTGTCCCTCTGCTCCTCCAGGCTGCAAGCCGGGAAGTGGAACGGGACTTTGACTCTGTGTATTCTCGCCTCGTGCTCTGCAAGACTTACAGGTCTGTGCCCTCCTCCTCTGTGCTCATCAAACTGATGCTGCTCTGCACCTTGGCAAGGGTCATGGTCTGCCCCATCCTCCTGTGGGTGTGGTGTCAGCAGGCTGCTGTGCCTGTGCCAACCTGGGCTGGCAGTGGCTCTTGTCCCCTCCCCTGGGCTCCTCTGTTTGCTTCTGGGTCTGTATCTGGCTCTCTCATGCCTGCGGGGGTACCTGTGGGCTCAGCAGTAGCACGAGAGCTGTTGGGGTATGAAGCAGGAAAGGCCTGTGTGTACCCAGGGTGGCTCTGGAGCTAGCTGGGTCTCTGCTGTGATCTTTACAGGCTTGATGAAGATGGCAAAGTCCTCACTCCAGAGGAGCTGCTTTACCGGGTGAGTGCTGCCCCAAGCCCAGCCAGAGCCCAGCTCCTACTTTGGGGACATTTCTTGTGGAGACCGTTGGAGGGAGATGCTTGAGAGTCTCCCAGACCTTCCCTTAGCCCCTCTGGTGCACTGGGGAGGGTGGGAGCTCCAGGGAGGGCAGCATTTGGCTGTGTTGCTGAAATGGCTGCCCAGCAGTAACCACACGTTCCCTCCCTGCAGGCGGTTCAGGCTGTGAACATGACACACGATGCTGCACATGCACAGATGGACGTGAAGCTTCGTTCTCTCATCTGTGTTGGACTCAAGTGAGTCATCTGGCCCCGATACCCTCAGCATTGTGGGTGCAAAGAGCTTGGGAAGGGACACAGTGGGCTTAAGGGCAGCAGTGGTTTCAGTCTTAGGCCACAGCATCGTTTTTCCCCCTCTCACTGCAGCCGCTGGGTGAGATTTGTTCCTTGTGTATTGTGCTGGCCTGATTCCTAGCTGGAAGAAGGAGCTCCTGTTGTATGGAATGGCTCACACAAGTTTACTGGGTTATCCTGTTCCCACTGGGGACAGGACTGTGGGTGGGGGTCAAGGCTTGGGCTGAAAATAGACTATCCCAGAGGGATGGGGTTTCTTTCCCTGGCTGCAGCTGAGTAACATGCCTATACCCCATTGTTGCAGCGAGCAGGTGCTGCATTTGTGGCTGGAGGTGCTGTGCTCAAGCCTGCAGACCGTGGAGAAGTGGTTCCATCCCTGGTCATTCCTGCGCAGTCCTGGCTGGGTGCAGATCAAATGTGAGCTGAGGTGAGTGTCCCATGGCATGTCCTGATGCCAGTGTCTGGAATGGATTTCCTCCTCATCTGTGGGAGGTGGCCCTCACTATGGCTGGGTTTGGGCCCTCTCCAGTGAGTTGCAGCATGGGCTGCCCAGACATCCCAGCTGCAGAGATTTCCTGCTGTCTGCTAAGGCAGCAACAAATCTCTGGACAGTTTAATGTGAGGCACTGTGCCTGCCTGATCCAAGAGTAGAGCTTGGCTCCTGGGGACCTGTTGTGACAAGCAGGCAGCCTTTGCCTGCCAGCAACCTCCTGCTGTACACCTACTCTGATGAAGAGACTGCCTTTTCACCCCACTGCTCTCCATGTTCTTTGCCAGCCGCTCCAAGTCCAAGCAGGGAACAGGGAATGTGCAAGGGAGACAGTTGGACTGTTGTTGGCTGGGAAGGAGTCAGTCACCCACTGACTCCCTAGTTAGGTCAGGGAGTGATGTCAGGGGGCTGAAAGCAGCTTTAGTGCCTGAGCTCACACAAGGCAGTCACTTGGAGCCCAGGGCACACATCCCCGTGGCTCCTGGCATCCATGCTCCTGGCCCTCCTGCACTCTGCAAAGCCAGGTGAAGTGCCAGGGAGCTGGAGGGAAGATCCCCTACCATCACCACTGCTCCAGCCCGGTTGCTGCTGCCATTCAGTGGGAGCTGGCTTTTGTCTGCATCACTGGCTGCCTTGGGCCCCAGTGGGAGCATCTGTAGCCAGAGCAGGCCCGTGTGTGCACACCTCAGGGTCTCATGTTCTCAGTCTGCTGCTGAATGGGAGGGGGTTTCCTCCACCTCTAGGCTGCCGTGTCCCACGGCTGCTTTCTCACAGCATGGGGGCAGTGCCAGTAGGGCACAGCCAAAGAACCGAGGGGGACTGGTTCATGTCTTATGTCATTCTCCCAGCCAGCAAGGGAGCTTCCCATGCCAACCTGTTACAGCACTTCTGCTGCAGGACACTTCTCTTGCTCCAGGGAGAGAGAGGGGGCTGCAGAACTCTGAGGTGCTACTGGCAGGGGTCTGCTTTCCGGAGGGGAACCTGCAATCTGCCATTGCCAGCTGCATGCAGCCCTCAGCCAGGCCTGTCTGTGGTCCCCCAGAGCCCGGGGCTGCCCGTGCCTCCCTGTGCTGCTGCACCAGGCTCTGTAGGGGCTGCACTTGAGTCACATCTTCAAGCTCCTCCTTCCAGCCTGAGCCTGGCAAGATGTGAAGCCCGACGAGGAGGGGGAAAGAGGGAATGAGTGACTGCTGCTGTCTTCAACACCATCACACAAGGAATTTCATCCTTGTAAGCTTAGTGGCATGCCAGCACAAGCTGGGGAGACAGGGTATTTGTGTGCCTGGGGCAGCAGTTGTGGGCACAGGCTGGGAGTGTGCTCTGGGGGTCTGTGTTAACATCGCTCTCTTCTGTTCGCGTTGCAGAGTCCTCTGCAAATTTGCCTTCAGCCTCTCTCAGGACTGGGAGCTGCCTATAAAGAGGGAGGTGAGTAAGTGGCATCTCTCATTCTCTTACTCAGCCGGGGGCTTCGCTTACTGCCTCCCTCTCCCAGCTTTGTGCTTCAGCCCATCCTCTGCCTCCTCTGGAGCCAGCTCCAGAGGCTGTGGATGGGGCTGCTTTCCCTGCCAGGGCAGGCTGTGCAGCAGGAGCTATGTGGCAGTGCTGGCAGAGGGGGCTGCCTGCCCTGCCCAGCTGGGGCAGAGGGAAATGACAGGCTCCCTTTCCCCGGTGCTCTCCAAACCGCAGGGCCTCTTTCTGTGCCAGCTGTGCAAAGGTGGGGAGTGCAGGAAGCTGCTGTGTCTGTGTGCCAGAGGCCTCAGCGTGCTTGGGCTCTGCCCACAGACACGACCTCCCCTTTTCTGGGTGTGGTGCACTGACCCGGCTCTCCGTGTTGCCCTGCAGGAGAAGGAGAAGAAGCCACTGAAGGAAGGGGTGCAGGACATGCTCGTGAAGCACCATCTCTTCAGCTGGGACATAGATGGGTGACCCCCACCCCGCCCCATCCTGGGGACCTTCTTGATGGCGCACATTCCTCTCCCCCACACCCTCATGTCTCACCCCCTGTCCTTTCCCATCCCACCCACTTGTATCTGTGACAAAATCCCCCCCGGGGGCTGCCAGACCACCTGGGACAGATGGCAGCAGTGCCAGGAGGCCAAGCTGCAGACCTGAGGGGGGTGATGGTCGAGGGTGATGCTGCAAAGGGTGAAGTGTGTTCTGGCTACAAAATCCAAGTGCCCCCTCTCAGCTTTCCACATCTCTGCCACCCCCATCTTCTGCTTTCCTCAGCCCTGCCTCCCCACCCGTGCCCGGGGGAGCGGCCTGGCTGGAGCCACTGTGTGCTGCCCCATGGGCCAGCAGTCATGTGGGGGTGTGAGTGTGTCTGTGGCTGGAGCTGTGGGGAAGAGACAGCCCTTGTGGGGTGGCTTTGATCCATGAGAGCTGGTGCCATTGACAGCTGGCACTGCAGCTGCATGTGGAATTGGGCTGGTGAGAGACTCACTGCTGTACAGGAGCAGGGAGAGCACATCCTCTCCCCGTGGCAGCCAAGGACTCCCCTCTGCCAGGGGACAGGTGGACAAGTTCCTTTGACCTGGAGCTGGAGCTGAGAAGGGGAAACTGACATCAGCTTCATCCCACCTCCCTGGCACTGGTGTGGGGTGTTGACAAGAGTTGCCCAAATTTACCAGCCTGTTACCACTGTAACAGCCTTAGTTACAGTTACCACTGTAACTCTCCTCTGGGAGCAGACAAAAACCACTTCTCCCCTAAACAAGAGTGTTTCATGCTATCATTTTAGTCTCTAGATGATTTTTACTGTTAACCAAAAAGCTGTAAATTTACTCCAGGAACATGTATATTTTGGCACCGTTGTAGCTCAGGACAAGGTTTAGGTTGGAGCTGGCTCAGGGAGACTAACTCGTCCTCCTCGCCCTGCCACGGCAACGGGGATGCGGGTCAGGAGTGGAGAATTGCTGCTTTGTGGTGGTGGCTCTGGATACGGAGTCTGTGACTTTCTACTGAAAGCGCTTGTCTGTGAGCACAAACTACTGATGGGATGACACTAGATTCTTACTTTCCTTTATTTGGTGGGTTTGTAAATAAAAACTGCGTCTTGGGAGAGTGCTGGGCTTAGTCTTATTTTTTGACAGGGCCAGGACTCGGTTTAATTTTTCCTTTCTTCCATTGGACAATGGTGATCCCATTTTTGCGCTAGCACCAGGGGAGCTCCTTGCATCGGAGCAGCCCACAAGGTCAGGCAGCAGCCAGGGCACAGCCAGTTCTGCTGCCAGCAGTGGCTGCCCTGCCTCACCTCTGCACCACTAGCCTTCCCTAAGAGCAGCTCTGTAGCAGAGCCCCAGAAAAGCCAGAAATACTGGAAACTACGGGTTGTAGGGACACTGCAGGAGGAGGGCCCTTAGGAGAGGGAGAGAGAGTGGCAGAAAGCAGGGCTGGGTGGTGGGGACAGAAGTGTTGTCTGTACAGGAAATGTCTCTGGAAAAAGCAGGTGTAGGCTGAGCTGCAAAGTGGGACAGTAACAGGGCACAGGCCTTTGGGAGAACTGTGTTCAGAAGTCCAAGCTCGTGGGAGGGTGGAAGTTGCAGCATATGTACTGATTTGAAAGTGAGTGTTTTTATTGAAGGTAATTCCTTTGGAATGTGGCTGTGGAAGGGGCAGTGTCACCTTACCACCACCTTCGGTCCAGACCAGCCTGCTGGGCTGGGGGAGACTGTAATAGCTGCTCCTGGTAAAACCTGCTTCTGGTTGCAGGGTAGGTAATTTCCATACGCTGAGGGAAGCTCCCTGCAGCTGAGAAGGATGAGCCACCACCATTTAAGCTGCTTTTTTCAGGTTTGAGAAACACACAGAGGGATCACCCACCCTTAGCTGGAAAAGGCAGAGTGGCCCCAAGCCCTCCCACCAGCATAGCAGAGAAGTTTTTGAGAACGTGGCTGTTTGGAATTTTTTTAATAAAATGGATTTTTTTCTTCAAATATTTGTAACTGAAAAAATAATTCAATTTAAAGATCAATTCTCTCCCCCATTAACTTGTCCATTTTATCCTTTTCCAGTTGAATACTCGCTCTGGATCTGATGCCCCAACACCATCCGGCTCTGATGGTGCTGATCACCCCTCGCCATTGGCTGCATAGTGGAAGGGAGAGTGCGTGCTAGTCAAATACACATTACAAACAAGTAGTGGTTACAGCAGAAAGATTCAGGATTACATTCAAGGTAGAGGCAGAACATCAGACTTCGTTTTTCCCAATGGGTGCAAAAATGTATGTCCAGGGGAATACCTCTTCCGACAAAGAACTATTGAACTATTATTCAAACAAATAATAGTAAGAAAGCAGAGAACTGGGCAAGCCTGCTCTGGGCACTGCTTGGGGAAAAGACTTTCTAACATTTCTGGGGCTGAGGCACCACCTTCCCCTCCGCCCGCAGGCACAGGGTTATCGCTCATTCTCCTGGCAGAAGCCCCTTGTACCGAGGGACTCTCACAGGTCAGCCGGGCTCCTCGGGACATGAGGCTCATGGTTCCGTATCCTCTGGGCTCCTTGAAGCTCTTCAGCCCTTCAGCCAATGCAAGTATGTTAGGCAAAGTCAGGGTCACTGAATTCCTACAGTTTGACACCTGATGGTGGATGGGTGGAGGTGAAAGGGAGCAGCTGTGAGCTCAGCCTTTCACCAGCAACCGCTGGAAGGGCTACACTGGTAACAGGCACTGGCATCTCTCTGCCAATGACTGGAGTACCTGGCCCAGGGCAAGGAACCAGGGCTGGGTCAGGCCAGTGCAGCTGGAGTGCTCCCACCTTCCTCTAGGAGCTCATTGCACTTCATTGATAATTTCCTTCTTTATTTAATGGCCGCAGATTTGTAATTATTTGTACAAAAGAAATCACACAGCTGGCTTTTGTGGGGGCTACTGCATCTATGGGCTAAAAGAACCTGATTTTGTTTGAGTCTGACAAACAGGCAGCCTCACTTTTTGCCCTTAGCATTTCGGAGATCCTCCCACTCCCCCATACTTTCCTCCTTAGAAACTCCTTGCCTCCTGCCCCCAGAGCTGGGCATCTGCCCTGGAGGAGCTGGTGAGACCTCTGTAAGGCGATTGCTGTATACTCATTGCTCCCAGTGAGCACCTGGGCTGCACCAGGAGAGAATTCAGAGAGGGTTCAGGAGGATAAAGGGGGTGCCCACCAGTCTCTTTTATTCTGATTTTTAGGATGTGATACTGTAGCTTGAGCAATAGAAAGCCTAGGGGGAAGGGGGGGTGTCCTCCCCAACACTGAGGGGAGCAGGTAAGAGGCTCTGACTTGCTTACAGCTCAGGGCCAGAGGAGAGAGGAGGGGACAGAAAGGAAGGAAGCTGCCAGCAGGCTCCCCCTGCAAATGATTAAGAAAGTGGCTCCCCGTGCAGTTAACAAGCAAACAGGGCTCAGGAAAGCAGGAGTATCTCCCAGCTGCAAACAGGCATGACCCCACCCAGCTGCCAGTTCCATGCCTGAGGGAGAGCACATTGTGCAGGGTTGGCATTCACCTGCCTCACCACGGAGCAGAGGTACCAGCACCCCTGTGGCACAGCCTCCCCCTGAGAAGAGGACCAGGTACCAAAGTTGCAGGGAAGCAGCATGTGGCTCACAGCTACCCCTCCCCAGCAGGAAGCTCTGCAGCCCAGTGTGGGGGAAAGGTGGGGACAGCATCCTCGAGGAGGTATTGAGAAGGATGGCAGTTGATCCTTTCATTGCGTGAGCAGGTCAGTACCTCAGTCTGCATGACTTCAAAAGTCACAGCTTCCCCCACCTCACTCAGCCCAAGCAGCCTGGACCCAGCTCAGGGCCAAAGCAGGGACAGCCTCATGGCGAGGTGGCCACATCCACCTAAGCCATGTCCCACCTGCTCAGTATGGCCCTGAGTTACTACTGACACAGGAATTTTAAAGTAACAGGAGTAACAGCACAAGAGTGAGCCACAGGCCTGGTGTTCCACCACAGAGCCCTGCCCAAGGATACCATTGTCACGGCTCTGAGGTCCTGGGGGCTTGTCCACCCACTCCTCAGTCTGTAGTTCCCCTGAGGCACCAGCCTGGGGCCCTACAGGGACACAGGGCACCAGCTCAAAGTAAGCAGCCATTTACTTTTGCCTTTTACCCTGTGGGACTGGAGAGAGGGAACAGCAGAGGTCAGCTGCCCAATATTTGCTTTCAGGCTCCTCTCCAGCAAGGGGCCCTCACAGTCACTGAGCCGGGACCTGTGCTGTGCCACACAACACCCCTCTTGCAATCCCACTTCCCCCTCCTTGCCTGCTGGGTCCAACATCCATCCCCAGCTGCTGCTTTCCACTGGGGCATGTGTTGCAGTGAGGCACCAACACAGTGAAGGCAGGAGACAGATTGCACATGGCCCCCAATGATATGTTACTGATTACCAGCTGTGCCCCTCACCCACTCCCCAGGACACACCAGCACTTCCGTGTAGGCCGACTGCCCTGCTCATCTGGGGATGACACAAGTGCCTGGGAGCTGGGGGCAATGGGCTGTGCCTGACAGCAGTTTTAACAAATAAGGACCTGATTTTAGCACCTTAAAAAACGGTTTTGCAGCCCAAAGCGAGTGAAGCAAGCAGGCAGGCCAGCAGGCCTCTGCCAAGCTCAGCAATATTTGGGAAACCAGCTTAGACGTTACCAGGTTGATGGGGAGCCCTGATTCCCTTTGGCTACATTTAGAGAAGGTGCCTGTTCTGCCCAGCTCCTCCCAGCCCTGCGGCAGATCAGACCCTCCCCTGACAGACGGCAGGTGCTGCAGAGGGCAGCTGCTCTGGGCCCCAGGCAGCCCTCCTGCCTTTGTGTCCTGCTCCAGAGGTAGAATCCCCTTCCACAACCGTTAAGACCGACCGTGCTGGGGCAGCACAACCCCCTTTATCCGCCAATCCCAGGAAGGCGCAGAGTGCTGCTTCTGGAAACAGCTCAGGCCCAGTCATGCTCTGTCCCACGTGAGGGAACAATGCGCTGCCATCGATGCTCCTGCCTGGAGGAAGAGGGGCTGCTGGCTCTGCTCTCACCCCGGCTGGGCCAGGCTGTGTGGAGTGGGCAGGAGGCCGCCAGCCCCACAGCTCCTCCTGCCTCTTGTCCCCCTCACCAGCAGCCATTCTCCCTGCCCTGGCCCAGCCCACTGCCAGCTTCATGCAGGAAGGACACTGTTAGGGGAGGAGTACAAATACTAGGAGCTTTCTTTTTTCTTTTTTTTGGTTGACTGGCCTCTTCCCCCTGCATGCCTGTGCCCTCCCACTCCCATTCCCTTCAGTCTCTGCTCACAGAATTACAAGCAAGAATCCCAGTGCAGCTGCAGATCATGTCCATCAAGAAAGTCTGTGGAAAAGAGGCTGGGAGCAGCGGTGCTCAGGGGAGCCAGGCTCATGACAGACCCCCCTGGCAGCTCCAGCCAGTCCATGCTGTCCAAGTTAGCCTCAGCCAGATCCAGGGTTATGCCCCCAGACGGCTCGTGAGCAAAGTGCAATTCCGAGGTGTCCATAGGTGAAGGCGGGTGGTCCAGGATGGCCGAGCTGCTCAGCATCTCACTGTGGAGGTCATCAATGAGGGACAGGGGCTCCGGCCCATCGTGGCCCGCCGTCAGCAGCGGGAGGCCGGTGCTGCTCTCCAGGAAGTCCTCCAGCCGGCCCACGGGCACCGGCTGCCCCAAGGACACCGGCACCGCCAGCTCAGAGGAGTGGTGGCTGCTGGCTGGTGGGGAACAGGCCGGGGCCACAGGTGGTTCTTTCCCAGCTGGGGACGACTGATCCTTGAAGTCAGCAGAAATCTCTGTACAGGGAACAAACAAGCCAGGTAAGGAAAAGTCTGGCTGGCCACAGGGACCCCCCAGACTAAGCCATTACTGACCACCAGCTGGGATAAGGAAACTCATCCTGTGCCTGTGCTTGCCTCACTATGGGGAGTTTTCAGCCCACTTCCAGGAAATTCCATCTCTGTCCAGTACCTCAGAAGCGATGTGCCCAGATCTGATGCAGCAGAGCCATCGAGAATCACAGAACCATACTAAGGCCTGACTGACATCTCCCTCAGTGCCTTAATGACTACTGCCAGTGCTAAAGGCACTGGAAGGGACACTGGAGAAAAGAGCGGGGCCATGACAGACTCTCCCCTCGATGCTCTACAATCCCCAGACCCAGGGACTATGGGAAATGCTGGCTTTGTCTCCTTACCTCCACTTTCGATGAGGATATCAAACAGGTCGTCCATCTGCTGGCTGGAACAGCCGTTCTCCTGGGGAGAGCAAGTGCAGGATTAGCGTCCTATTTACCAGCAGAGCTTCCACCTCCAGCAACACCCTTGACTGCTGGCTCTCCTCCCTTGCCCCATGGATGGGGCTGTTTTCTAGCAAGAATGAGCACACCGTGAGCATGGCACCAGGGTCCTCTGTAACCCAGGCTGTTACTGGCTGGGAAAGTATGGTCAGCAATGGCAATGAATGGCTTGGGATTTTTACCTGTGATTTAGGGTCCTCCCCAAACCCTCCAGAGGAAATTCAACGAGGAAGGTGCAGTTGTTTCTCCATTCCCTATCACTGGCCCCCACATCAAGAAACTAAGTAGATTCACAATGGCAACTTTTCGTCTGCTCTCCAAGGAAACCAGGGAGAATAACTGCTCTCACCTGGGCCTTTGGCTGTTGCTTCATGGCCTCTTCATAGCCTGGTGGTGGCTCTTTTATTGGGACCGAGGGAACAGGAAGAGGAGGTGGAGGAGTTCCAAAAAGCGGCGTGTGCTGTTGCTGCTCCAGGTCCATCTGGGAGGGGGAAGGGGCAGCAGGAGAGCCAGGCTGCGATGAGGACTGTTTAGAATGAAGGCAGAAGAGGGAATGAATGCAAATCGGGGAAAAGTCCACATCAACTCCTGTCTCGCAGCTGCTTTGAAAGACCATCACCTCTCCCTGTGAGCACTGCACAGTGGTCTGCCTTCTTCCCTGGACTTTGTGCCCTATGCCCTGGCTGCAGGGGAAGAAGACAAATTTCCCCTCCAACTCAGCTGGAAATCTTTAGCTGATTTTTCCAACGCTGAAGCAGCCACACCACAAACCACCTCCTCACTTCTCCTGGACCGGGAGAACCTCATCTGTCTAAGTGGGGGATTCCTCCAGCACTCTGGAGAAAAAGGGCACTTCCCTTGTGTATTCAGCCTACTCTGTGCAATATATCCAGGGCCTGTCTTCTACCCCTACCCGCCTCCCTCTGCAGTGCCTGCTTTGGGGTCACAAGCCAGCTTCACTTAGCAGCAAGTTTCACAGCCTGATGGTGGGCGGAGAGCACCAGAGCACTCAGCAGCACCAGAGATCTAAAGGAAACCCCAAGTGTTGCAGGAAGTGGCGCTCATGACTCAGCTTCACCAGATGAATCAGCACACAACTGCCCATAAGAAAAGCTGAAATGAGGATCAGGCCTTTGCTTCTACAGCAGCTATGCATGACCCACACGGAAACTTGCTCCCCTGGAGCAGCAAACCCTGGGCAGCAGCTGAATGCTACTTCCAACACGTGTACATGTTGATGCCCTTGCCTATTCTGTTTTCCCTGGAAAGCTGCTCATCTGTTTTGTGACCCACAGGTAGAGGAGCGACCCTAGACCAGCTCTGCTGGCCGGGGTCCACTCTTCCTGAGAAGGGCTGGAAACCATTGCTATGGCACAGGCCACTGGGACGTGCTGGGAGGGCACCTTTTCTGACACACTGGGTGGGCTGGTTTTGCCAGAAGCACCCATTTTCAAGGACTGCTTATGGAAACCATTGGGGAAGAAAGGCTGCAGGTTTGCAGGTATTGAGAAAAACATTATGGTGTGGGCCAGCTGCCCTGTGACCACCTGCAGACCTGGCTTCTGACCCTACAGGGAGGCAAAAGGATTGGGAGAGTCAGTACAGATGCCTCTGCAGCACACAGGCTAAGGGACTCTGAGGAAAAAGGTCCCTTCATTTACCTTCTGCACTTTCTCCAAGGTCTCAAAGCAAACCAAGGCACTGACACTTTGCAAAGTAGGTATCTCACTCTAAATATACTAGAAAGTACTTCTGTCTTCATATCCTTTCCAGCAACTGACTCAGAAATGATCCTCCAAGCTCTAAAAACTCTTCATAATCTTTCTGTATCTTATCTTAATTACAGGTTAGAGACAGCTAAGCAGGCTAGAAAGGGAGGAGATGCACAGCAGAGCCTCTTTACAGCCAGCACCTGGAGAGGGGTAAAGGCAGAGGTGCTCTCTTTCCTGAAGCAGTATAGCACTTCACGAAGAGGTGATTACCTGGCATGCTCAAGGCAGGGGAATGGAAATGACAGCATGCTCAGCAGTACCAAAGACTAAATGGTCACAGCCCTTTTATCCCTCTGAGCTCACATGCTCCTTCAGCAGCAGACATACTGCCCACATCACCCTCTCTCCATGCAGCAGCCACCTTTTCTGTTCAGCAGCACTCCTTCAAGAATCTGGGACACCCCTGTGATTCAAGGCTGCCCACTCCGGGCCCTCGTTTTTTTTAATCCACAGACAACACCCACTGGTATCTGCCTATGGGTACAAACCCTGACAGCAGGCAAACAAAACCAAGGGAGAAAAGTGAGCAGGCAGTGAGCTACCTTAGATTGGTTTGGTCCTCTGGGCTGCTGCTGCTGCGTGGGCTGCTGAGGGGTGTTTGCAGGTACCTGACACGGCGGTTGGCTGGAAGGTTTAGCGGGTGATGATTGTACGCTCTGGAAAGAAAAGGGTATCCATAACAGGTTATTCCCCAGACATGACATGGACATGGGGCTTAGGTTTCTTACAGAATTTATAAATTTGTTTTTCCCCACTCTTTATTCTTCATGAAATTCAATCCTTCTCTTTCACTGAGCAGAGAAATCAGATTGGGTGCGATTCAGAGTCCTAACAGAGGAGGTAGTACCAGGCTAAATCCCTGGGCTACCCATGACACGCCTCAAGGGCTGCCAGATCTAACACAGGAGCTGTGCCCTTGTGGAGCAGCGGTGGGGTTCAGGTGAGATACTGTGGGGTATCAAGGATGACACTGGATGCTGATGTTTAGACAGCTGCTGACATCTCACCTGCTATGCAGCAAACGTGCTCAGTGCCTGTCCCTGATGGCAGACACTGCCACTTGCTCTGCAGAAAGTGCAAGAAGTGTATCAGCATAGAATGAAAATTATCTTTGATGTCATGGAAGGTGCTGGGGTTTGACTTATGCCATAAAACCTGGGCATATTTATCCCTTCCTGGAAGGAACACTCGGAACACTTCTGTTAAGTGCTGAGCTCATGCCAGCAGGGGAATAGTAAATCATCTCTGATGAAAGACTCTGTTAACACTGAAATACTGACACGCATTAAAACAAAGAGCAGCCAAAAAGCAAACAGTCTGCTCCCAGGGTCTGATTTCAGCTCTTGGTAGATAAGATGACCCATCTATCACTCCAACTACAATCTCTACAGTAAAGGACAAGAGGTGAAATACACTCTGCTCATTTTACTACCACGGGCATAGTTGTTCTTTCAAAAACTAGTGAACTGTGGCAGCAAACCCTTGTCATCCAAGCCTGAGGTCCTGCCTGACAAAAGGCAGAACCATGTGTTTGGAAGAATGCTGAACAGCCTGTGATGCACAGAGCCAATCGTGCACTGCTGTACACAGCTCATCATTGTCAAATTCCAGTCTTTTTGCTGAAGATCTGCTTACACTGCTGTGTTTTACAAAGCCACAATCTAGCAGCCACCGTAGCAAACAACTCAGCCCTTTCAGTATTTACTGCACTGAATTTCCACCCCATTAAGTCATCCTATGGTAACCGGAATGGGAAGAGGAGAGAGGAACCCAACTGCCCGCAGCAGTGATGGGATCCGACCCTTTCCTACCTGCAAGGGTGGGCAGCTGCTCCCTGCCTTCCCGTGGGGAGAGAGGCCCTGCCTCTCAGTGCTCTGCTTGGTCACGGTGAGGACGATGTGGGTCCCTGTGGAGTCAGTGATGAGGGTGGGGGGAGGGGTGCCCTTGATGAGGTCGCTCAGGGCGCTCCCTTGCTGGCCAAGGAAAAGCCGCGGGCTGTGGGACTGGCACGGCGGCTCTGCTTCCGCGGCTGGCACCTCCTGCTTCACCATCACGGCTTTCTTTGGCACTGGGCTTGGATTCGAAGTGTCCATTTGGCTAGCGGTTGGTGCAGGGCTGAATGGGTCTGTTTGGCCACTGGATTGCTTTGCAGACTGGCAACTCAGGAAACCGTTTTCACTCTTCACCTGGATGCCAAATGCTCCTGGTTTGGAGGCGAGGGCTGTTCCTTCTCCTGTGGCTGTTGGGGCCGGCTGTGACTGCTGAGAGCGCTTCTCCTGCTCCAGCTGTAGCCTAAGCATCTCCACCAGCTGCTGCTTCTGTTTCAGCATGCGGGTAAGTTCCTCGATCTGCTTGTCCTTCTCCTGCAGCATCTGGTCTTTGTCCCTAACTTCTGCATCTCTGCTGTTACCGGCGCTACACCGCTCTGACCTGGCTGCCGCATTTATGCTGCAGGAGGCGGACTTGGAGCTTTCTTCCTTCACCAAGAACTGCACTGGAGATGTCTGCAAGGTGAGCTGGGTCAGAGGTGAAGTCACCATCTCTCCAAAGGTATCTCCAGTGCCCGAGTTCTCGTCCCCTGTGCTCATTTGCGAGCGCTCAGAAGGAGTTGGAGAAACAGGAGGAGTTGAGCCTGTGCTCCCAAACTTCATCACACCGCCACCAGTAACTGTGGCCACAACTACTTCTGCTGGTGCAATGCCAGTGGTGACCAGGGCTGGCCCTGTGCTCAGCCTGGCAGTTGGGAAGGCCACCACCACTTCGGCAGCTTTAGGGAGGACGGCTGCTGTGCTGGGCTTGGGAGCGGGGGTTGTTTGGCCGGCTGCACCGTTCTGCTCTTGGTAAGCTCGGAGACGCTCAATCAGGTCCGTCTTTGTGCCCGAGACAGGCAAGGCCCTCAACTTCAGCTCTTGCTTCAGCTCTGCTACCTGATACGGGGGGAAAAAAGAGGGCAACATTAAGAGAACATGCACTTCTAACTGAACAATTATCAACAGCTACCAGAGCTATGAGACAAAGGACTAAACCGATCTTCCTGCAGGCCAACAAACTTGCACCTCAGGTACAGACTGCGGGGTAGTAATCCCAGCTGCTATCACTAACAGCTGTCAGTCCACCTCAGCCCTGCTCTGGGCCAGCAACATCGTTCAGTACTGCCCGCTGACAATGGCAAAAAGGGTCTGTGCAGCTTCACAGGACATTTACCTTCATCTCATCCAGGTTGGCAGGGAGAGGGCCAGGCTTGCCCACCGCAGCGTTACTGTTTTGTCTCATCAGCCCACTGGAACCAGATGATACTGAAGATGTGCTGCTGACTGTGGCAGAGAGATTGCGTACAGCAGGGGCACCAGCACCACTCTGCTGCTCTCCTGGAGGCCTGCAGGAAAAGAAGGAGCACAGACATCAAAACCACAATGGAAAGACACCAGAGGCCCTCAGTGTTGACAAACATACATGTTCAGAAACATCTGAGTCACTAGTGCTGCCCTAGACACTGAAGCACACCAATGCTCTCGGCTCTATCCATGCCCCTTGCTGTGCTGACCGACTCATTTCAGCTGCTTTTGTCTGACTCATCTCGCACCAGCTCTTTTTGAGGCCCTCCGGAACCTACAAGACTGAGTGTGTCACACCTGTCACACTCAGTGGCCACCCCTCATACCCAAAACACCATGGCTCTTGGTAACAGTGCTGGGGAAGCAAACGCTTCCCTAAGAGAGCTGCAACTGTGGACCCGTACTTTGGTGGGGCTGGCAGGATGGTCTGATAGTTGTAGTGCTGCTGCTGCTGGTTGAGGATCTGAAGCTGGAGAAAGAGCTGCTGCTGCTGCAGTATTTTGGCATAGGATGAATCCATGGGAGGAGCTCCCTTGTCCTGCTTTTGGTCCGGGGGAATATACTGATGATATTTAAGCTTCTTGACTTTCGGCTTCAACTCCTTGGCTTTTTTACTGCGCTGAGACTTCTCACTAGCAGACTTGGGCTGGCTTTGCTATTCAGAAGAAAAGGAGGAAGCAAGTAAGAATAGAAACACTGATATAACACCTCATGTAAACCAGAACACACACTGGGATTTTAATTTTGAAATTCTCTAGTTTGTTCACCTCAGGGTTTTTCCATGCTTCTCTAACTGAGATAACATGACAGACACAGCACCGGCAGCAGCTTACACTGCACCATAATGCAGGTCACCTTTCCCAGCACACCAGATCATCTGCTCATCCAGTGCAGACTCATTGACTCTAATTATAGATAACACTGATAGTTTCAAAACATTTTGCATTCAGTACCCATTTTATAGAAGGTGAATTCTGCTTTCCATGGAGCAGAAAATCCCATTAAATGTGTTACAATTAGTGTCAGGGGAAAACACTAGTGAGAAATGTTTCCTTCCTTTGCATCTGTTAATCTAATACTTCCAGCTCCAAACCTGCTTAAAAGCAACCATCTTATCTTCCTTCAGACTACAACAATGAAGACATCAGCCAAAATGGTACCTTAATGAGTGTTGGTGGGGGCTTGGCAGCAGTAAGAGCCACTCCATTGGTAAGACTAGGGGGCAGAAGAGGTGGAGGTGGCAGTGGCGGAGGTGGCTGCTCAGGTAGGAAAAGAGTTTCACTGGAGTCTGCGCTAATCTGCAACTGGGATGAACCCTGCAGGGACAGAAAAAGGCATCATGAATACACACAAGAGGAGGGAAATAGTTCAATAGAGTGCAGGAAGTGTCCACTTAGAAGGAAGGAGCACGGGTTTCAAATCTTTAGACTCCTTTAACCCACTGCTTCAGTTGTCCCTGAGAAGCAGCGCAACTTCTTAGGGCAGAAAAGGAATCAAAATCCCACACCTGTATCTTCCAGCACTGCCTGCTGGGATCAGCTGCACACAGGCTGTATCACCAAGCAATGGCTGCCCCCTTCCCCACACAGCACCACCATGAGGGTTTCTGAATCACCAGAGGAGGACGTCACTGACACCACACAGAGCTAAGACCCCTAGTGAAATCTCACAGACCATACCTCTTAGGAAAGCCTTAGTCTCACTTTTTAGGATCCTCTGCCACAAATCAGCATGAAGCTCCAGGGCACTGCAGGAGGCCTCCACATTCTCACCTGAGCTAGTGATGTGCCAGTGGTGCTAGGGAGAGGCTCACAAATCCGGGAGTCCATCGGCGATGGGACAGACCCTTGGGACTCATGGCTGGCTGGCTGTTCTGGGGAGAGGGCATCACTGCTGTCCTCATCAAAGGAGGAATTGTCTGCAACCTTTGGGTAGTTCACCTGTCCAACTAAAAACACAAACATCAGCTGTGGTCTGTAAAGTGGAATAAGAAATGACTTTGCTTGACACTAGATGTTTCACAAAGACAAGGATGGCATGGAGAGCGTTGTGCTTAAAGCACCCGCTAAAAATGAGAGAACGGAGTCCCAGCTGGATCAGGTTTAAGTGCTTACATTCTCTATCAGTAGAATAAAATGATGCAGACTGGGGGTGAACCATTTCCCTTGCTTCTTAGCCAGGCAAGATCAGTGACTGTAAGAAGAGATACTGAGGTCTGCCCAAACCCAGCTCTGTGGCATGGCTTATTTCACTATCATCTGGCACCAAAGAAGAAGACTGGACAACATAAGGTTGAGTCATGGTTTCTTTGGTGTTCCTCTTGTATGATGGAAGGTAGAATCTCTCTTGGATTCTTCTGTCTTGGAAGACAGAATCCCAAATTGTCCTCCAGCCTTACAAGCAACAAGGGCTATGGATTAAATGGTGGCCCTGCTGTTATTAGCATTTCTGTCCATCTACACATGCCCAGTAGATAAATTCATGAGTGTACACTTGTAATGTACCAATGTTTCTTTAGACTACATTTCTCAAATTAATCCTGCTAAGCAGAGAAATGCTGTCATTTGCACCTCACCTAAAATCAAGAGGAATCCAGAGATGTACTTTGCCCAGTCAGAAGGAAGCCACATCTCTTATGCTTCAGTTCACAAGTTCACCCTTCCTCAATTACTTCTTGCTCAACAGTGAAGCCAGGCTCTCCCACAACACTGTCCTTTCCCTTTTTTATGGAAAGTATTCCATCTTGCTCACAGTTGTGTCCCATTTGTCTTTACAGTAGCTGTGCGTGTTTGAGGGGATGAATAACCACAGACACACAGACTGCTCAGTCTGGGGAGACAGGAAAGAGCACTGCTGAGGCAGTGGGAAGGCTATTCCTCAGCATTCCTTTCAGCCCTTGGAATGGCACTGGCATGATTTACATCTGTTCTGGTTTATTTTTAAAGGGGTTGAATCCTCTGAAGTTTTTGAGTTCACAGACATCTTTTGTTCCATCACACCTGTTTATACTCTGTCTCCCCTCCTGATCTAAGTCAGTGGGCTCTTCCTGACCAAGGTTGTTGACATGTTATACTGAGGGAGGGATTTTAAGGAGACAATCTGGGGAATACAATCTTCAACAGTCTTTCAAGTCTTTAGGGCATACAGTTACTTTCACATTATTCTGGAATGTCCACATTCCCTATAATTTAATGTCTCCATAGCATTATCTGGGCCAGAGGCAGATCTGCTTTTCCGGATCCTTGGGCTGAAAGTCTGTGATTCTGGGCCAGGAAAACAAGACCAGCCATGGGATTGCACTCTCTTAGACATGCAGGTGAATTGATGGGTAATCACAGCCACATGTGAGAAATGCTCTCCACAAAGATCCTCCTCTGACCTTACCAATAATAGCTTCCTTCAGGCTCGATTCCACAGGCAAGATGTTCTTCTCCACCAGCTCCATGGGCCCTGGCCTCTGCGCTATCTTCTCATTGAGATCATCTGCCAGTCTGGCTCTCTTCAGCTTCAGCTGCTTAGCCTGCAAGGAGGGTTCAGCTGAGGTCTCTGTTTGGGGGAAAGTAAATAAAATGGCATCAATCCAACAATGGTCAACCCATGCCCTTCAGCAGTATTTTAATTCTATTCAGAAAGGTAACTTCAGGTAACAGTAGATAACTGTACAGAAAAATAGGTGCTAGATAACAATAGATAACTATGCATTATAAAGATATGACAGATACTATACATATTTACGTTATAAAGATAACTACAGTAGCCCTTGTGACAAATTCACTGCTCTCAAACTGATGTCACCCAATCCTCGTTCATCTTTTCCGTCTGGTTGTGCCCCAAGCTTGGTGCTCAGCAGCAGCACAGCACTCCCTCTCTGAAGCTCAGGTTCATTACTAATCAGATCAAATCTGCCTCATTCCCTCTTGGACATTTTACAGTGTCTTCCCTTAGTAGAAGAGCAGTTCATGGTCATTCTATTTCATGTTGCTCAGCTGCATAAAACTGCACAATTTGAATTTGCACAACAGGTTCTTCTGACAATAATCTCCAAGCAAGCAGAGTTGAATCCCTCCCAAGGAATCATGCAACGGGCATGATGATCTGCCTGCTCCCAAATGGAAGGAAGCTTTGGAGGTCAGTGGCAAAACAGAAAGCTGTTAAAAAAGTAGTTATGATAAAGTTTATTTTTGATGTTTCCGTGTTCAGCACGTGCCATACCTTCCAGAATGTGCATCCTAACCAGCTCTGATCTCTCTGGCCGGGACCGGATTTTGCGTTTCAGATAGTCCTCTGTCTGTAGCAAAAACAGACAAGCAAGAACCACTTTCAGCTGATGAGACACAGGAGTGAGGTAATCTTGAACAGCACAATGAAAAGAAACAACCATCCTTAGCTGTTACTGAGATCTAAATAAGCACAGAATGGAGAAGGGGCCTATCTCCTGTCCCAGAGCACCCAGAAAATGAGCTTTCTCTAAAGATGACCTTGCAGTGTAATTACCTCAGTCAATTGTGCAATGCTGCCCCACAGAAAGGAAACTGGGAAGGACTTCCTCAGGAGCTGAAGTCCTCTTCTCCCGTTGTATGCACCACCACTAACTTGTGTCAGGGTAATATCCATGAGATTTCTTTTTATGTTAAAGATAAATGCACCGGTTCCATTGTTCACAGAAAATACTTTCAGGTACTGTCGGCATTCAGGGCTGACTTATGGTTTGGGCATACTCTTTAATTTGATTAAAGGTATATTATTTGTTAAGCTAAAGACCCCATGCAGTCCCTTGGGGGGCAGAATCTAAATGCTGTGACAAGGCTTATTTCACTTCCAGACCTGCTTTTAGCTCTGTCTTTGGAGAATGTGCTACAGAGCAATGTACAGAGATGACCCCAACAGGCTGAACATGTTACTCTTTACACAGCTGAGGAATGGGAATCTGGAAGCAGTGGGTAATAGACTGGTAAGTACTGGCCATCAGGATGGGCCTTCAGAGAAAATAAGTATTAAGTCAGTCAGAAAACGGCACCATAGTTGCTCAACTGCCCACATTAAAATGTTAACTTAAGAAAGTTTTAGGAGAAAAAGAGGAGAAATAAGCAAAAGCCCTTTGGTCACTGGTCTTAATGCAAAGTCCCCTGTTCCAATCCTTCCACAGTTTAAAGGGCCTCCCTTACAGGTCTTAATCACAGCTGTTATTTTTTTACTTATGTTTCTTTCACTTTTAAAACAAAACTTAGTCATAACAAGTTTCATTCCACTGTAGGCTAATCAGAAAAAAATATCCCCAGAGGCCTTCTGAGGAACAGAAATTATCAAGAAACTCCCCAGTTAGAAAAGGTGGCACATGAAGTGTGATGCCTGGCTTCCTCTTTCTATAGAGCCAGAAGTCTGTGATTTCAGTGTCACAAGATTTTGGGGGGATCCTCTGTATTCAATTTTGAATTTCTAGTCTCCTAGATAAACACTTGCATGTGCAGGTAACAGAGAAACTTTCCTCAAAGGTGGAACTGAGCTCCACATGATAAGAACATTTAATAGCATTTAAGGGCGAAACAGACACCATAAAAATAAAAATCTCAAGTGTATGGACAGTGGGAAAGAAGAGTATCAGTCACTTCCAGAAAGATGACTCTAGGGAAAATCCAGTCATCATATTCAAGGGCTTTTAGGCACAACTCGTTCACTGAGGGTTAACCAGCACCACATGCAAGCTGCAGAACACCCCATCCAACACACCTCTGACTACAGAAAGCTGTATTACATCCAGAATATGAACAATTCCCTTCTGCATCTCATTAGCAGCTACAGGATGCCCAAAACACAAGAGATACTATGCCTGACTTTCCCAAAACACTAAAGATTATATTGCATCTTACCCTGGCCCGCTCCAAACTCCTTCTTTGTTCATGAAATGCAGCTGGACTTTTCAGAGCTGTGGAGAGGAAAAACATTCAGTGAATGAATTAGAATGATGGAAGTTCTCTCACTGCAAAACCCTTCAGGCCAACTAAGTCAACAAACGCACCGCAGCAACCGCCTCCTGCATCTCCCAACACACTGAGGCAGATCTCCAGCTGGTACAAAGCAATGGGAATTGCCATACTCTGTCTGACAGCACAGGGACACAGGAACTGATCTGAAATTTTTGTGGGCCACTGGAGAGTCTAATACAGGTACACTTCTGGTCAAACTAACCACTGCTCCCAAAGTTGGGTCCAAGAACATGATTCAAAAGCAGCCCCTCAAAAAATGCCTTTTATAAGCTTCAACAGATAGTGAGGTATCCTGGACCCTTACGGGAAGAAAACACTCTGAACCATTGAAGAGATACATCAAATGGTTGGAAGGATGGGGGACAGTGCTAATGAACTGTAAAGCCCCTTTCCTATCTTTCAATGTCAAAGGAAGCTGCAAGTCTTTCCTTAATCTGCACCTGTGTTTTGTACACATGCAACGACTGGCTGCAAATCCTGCAGGTCCACAGGACACATACATTGCTCCCTGTAAGAGAAATTACCATGAGAACAGGAACACTTGGAGAGAAAAGTACATCTGTCTATTGACAGAAAACCACAACTTGAGGAATTAACTTCAGCTCTCCATAGAACAGACCTTCTCGCCCCCTTGGGCCCTGTTTAAAACCAGAGCCAAAATGGATCAGGTTTTAAGAAACTGATCCTCTGCTGTCCAGGACCACACTAACCCTGGAGGAATCTCTCACTCTGCCTGGCTCCTCTGGAGCACACAAAGCTCACGTCACAGTAAAACCAGAGAGAGAGGGTGTAGTAGCTCCTCACAGCTTCCCTGAAGCTGCAAGTAGCTTGTTTTTTTAAAAACGACCACATTGTGGTTTGTATTAAGAACTAACTGAAGGGAGCATAGTAATTTCTTTTCATATTTCTGAAATACTCGTATTTTAAACTGTCTGAATTACCATCAAGCTAAACAGAAAAGTTAAAGAACTTCAGCTTTAAAGATAAGTTGCAAGTCTTTTGAAGACAGAAACTAAGCTCATAGTTGGTAACTCCAAAGTATTGCATCTAGGTCCTGTGAAATACAGTCTGCTCATATTATTTTTTCCTTAAGACCAGTGATTAAGTATTTCTCAAAAGTAAGTTCATAATGAAGTCTCAAAAGACTATTAAAAAATAAAAGTCCTTGCATAAATGCAGTGTAAGAAACTACTTCTAATGTATGTGGAGCCTTCCAAGCCCTTTCCTACAGAATGGAATGGAGCAGCCAAAGAAAGCATTAAGACGCATTCTATGAAATACAGAGAGTCCCTCTAGGTTCACATCAATGGGGTAAGAAGTAGAATTCAGTCCACATGGCAGGAATTCTGAACACGCCAGGCATCATAGACAGGATTTGGACTACAGAAGTGAATGAAGAATAATTTGTAGAATAAATTAACAATAACTGAAAACCATAGTGAGTGAGTATATAGACCCTACAACATGGGGCAAATAGGTCCTGCTCAGATTAGTTTTATAAATCTGGTTATGGAGAGAAATCACCAGAGAAAGTTACACAAGCTGTGAAATGCACTTTGAGATAAACCAAAGAGATACGGTAGGGATATTGTTTTGCAGTAACTACAAAAATAATGCAAAAAACTTCCCCATCATGCTGAGGCACCAAGAAGGCCTCAGCTGATGCCTGCAATGAGGCATCCTGGGCAGTCTGACCATGGCACTTGGTTGAAGAGCAAGGAACAAACAATATACTTTTCCAGTCGCATGAGCTACTTGTGAATACACACATGCTTGAACCTGAACATGCTTTCCTTTCACTGTGTGCATATCACAGAAAAGTGAAATAAAAGCTCAGGCCCACTTGGGCAAAGATAGCAAGCAACATTAAATCTGCATAAACATCTACCCTGGAGACAAGCGAAGCAGGATTCATCTTGAGTCTTCAAAAGATCTCTACCAGAATGTGCAGACACAGCAGTAAGTCTTTACTCTCCCCTTCCTGCCTACCTCTGCTGTCAGTACAAGGCAGCAGATGAACTTTAAGTGACATTTCCCTGACCACAGCTAATGGTCAGAAAAGTGCAAGAGTTCAGCTGGTGTCACAGGCAGTCCAGGAAAACTCTTGCATACAGAAGAACAAAGCAAGAAAAGAATCCCTGAGTAGGAAAAAAGAAAAACACCCATGCATTTAATAGTAAGTAATGCAGAGCTGCTACAGGAATAATCTTGTAAAGAACAATTCCAGTCTCTCATGACTAGTCTCTGGAAACGTGCACTGGGATGTAGCTCTCTGGGCTGGCAACATGACAGAGGACTTCATATTCGACCTCTGAAAATGTCAAGAGGGCACAAATCCTTCACTGCTTCCCTCAGCAATCTTGGATGAGGTTGACATGTCAGAATAGGGTGTCTATTGTAAAATCATACTCCATTTGAAGTTAACTAAGCCTTGCACATTTTTTGGCTTTGAAATGACTACTCAGCCCAGAGCTGTGGAGCAACTCTGTTAACTTTACTACAGCAAATTTTAAAAAAAGGAAAAATATAATCCTATGAAGAACTCTGAAGCAATAAGGCTCTGGGTGAGCTCTAAAGGAGACCCATAGTGCAGATATGCCCCTTTTCCAGCTCCTACCACTGCCCTTCCCGGCCACTTACCACTGATCCCTGCAAAACTATTCCTGTGCCTCATAACCCATCTGGCTCACTCTGACCACAGTGCTGCTTTATCCATTCCACTCAAACCTACCCATATTGATAAAGCTCTGCTGTTCTCAGCCATATCAGCTGTGGTGGCTCATTCTGGCAGTGTATGTGAATGAGTGGCTGAGCTGGTGGAGCAGAACCCTGTGCAAACCAGGTGGGCGTGGGGCAGCACTGCCACTCTGTCCACAGCCCTTAGTACCTGAAGCATCAGATATAACCACAGAGGGTTAGGGATGAGGAAATTCCAGACACCTGATGCTTTCTGACTGCTCAGCCTGCATAAAATACACTAAACAATTCCTTAACCTGTTCTTGGAGACCTCTCATGAAAAAATGCAATATTATTGCAGAGAAATTATCCCAGTGCATAGATGTTTTTACTATTTAAAAACCTTTCGGAATGTCTAACTTATATTTCCCTTCCTACAATTTATACTCTTTGTTCCCCACCTTACCTGCAAACATTACAGAGAACAATTTATTTTCTTCCTCTTTGCATCTATCCCTTTTGAAAACTTTGGTTCTCCTACAATCTTCCGTTATATAAAGTGACCAAAGGCAGTTGCTTCAACCTTCCCTTGCAGATAACATTATCCAGACCTTTGCTTGTTTAGTCTCTTTTGGACTCCTTCCATTTGATCTGCATTTTTGTTGAAGCCTAGTGTCCAGAATTGGGTACATATTGCAGCCTAGGCTTTATCGGCCGTTTCAGAGTTAAATGATTCTTCAATACCACTTCTCAGTCACGTGTCCCAGCCAGTTTGCCTTTTCGTGTACATAAAATGCACAACGTTTACTTGTGCTTGTCTCACAAACCACGCCGCTACCAAGCCAGCCATTCTTCCTCCTCAATTCATGCCACTGACTAGGCATTACAAAAAGTAGACATTCTGCCTTTTTCTTTCATTTTATTCCATAGTTCTTGGCTTCTCCAAACATTGTGAGTCCCAGTCCTGTCCTCCCCCCAGCCTACTAAACTGGAGCTTAATAAACGTGCAGACTGTTCCTTTGTTTACATCAAATCACTGAAAATATTGAATCATGTCAAACGCTGATTTCCTCTCTTCCCATCCCACTCAACAACCCTGCTCAACACAACCTCCCAGTCTGACACCAAGCCTTTATTCCAATACTGTTCCCTCACAAGTTGCATAGGCAGCTTCAAGTAGTCTCAGCTTGCTTCCAAAAACATCAGGCAAGGCTGTTTCAAGCACCTTACTAAACCCAAGAAGTGCAAAAACACATTTAACACCCCGAATTCTCTGGGAAGCATTTCAACAAATATTTAGTCTGCTGGTAGATCCAGCTTAAGTAATGATCTCTTTTTCCCCCCTTTTCCATGTCCCACTTGTTTCTGCCTTGCCATTGATGCTCCAGTTGTACTTGTACTGCACAGGGAGCTCTACTATGGAACTCTTGCCATAAAGTATCTCCAGCACCTCCCCACAGCACTTGCCCCTCTCCAAACTTCACTTGAATCCTTGATCTAACCATCCAGCTAACTTTGAGTGAGCCCTGATGAGAACAGAGTGCTACCAGAGGGAAAAAACCACCAAACTTGCCAAACTACAACAGCGGTATGAGCTGTTGAGTTTTTGTTTTCCACTGTATGCAGAAAAGAAATAGTTGAGAATGCAGAAGTAACTTTTGCAATGCCCAGTTTCAGTTAGGTTACCTTCTGCCTGCCTTTTGATTTTATTTCTGCATGATATGTACATGGTATTTTCAGCCTCAGTAACCTGCAGTTACACTTTCTGCCCTCGTTCCTGTACCTAGGTCTGGGACAAAGCATGTTAGCCCTCGGTTATGCTGACAAAATGGTCTGTGGACTCCGATCACAGTTGTTTTGAAAGAGTTATTTTAACCTGGATTGGTATGCTGGTTTACAGCAGGGCTCCACAAATAATAGTGTCAGCAAAGCTGAGCACAACTGTCCTGCCAAAGTCAGAAACGAGAGTTTAAGGCCAGCACTGCAGCAGGAGCCCCCACTCTGCTGAACCACGGCCCCCACATCTTCAAATTGCCCCATCCACCATAGGAAAACAGCCTGGTGTTACAAATGGCCCAACAAGCACTAAAAAAGGCTCAGTGATAGACGGGACAATAGCATCATCAATAGGGCTTGGGGAAGCACAGTCCAGCAGGTGCCCTCCACTGAGCTGTACACACTTTTGTCCTACTCGGACAACTGTGGCAGTTTGCAACATCTGCTGTTAGGAGGATGAGTTTTACCCCTCACCTTTAGATGACTGACAGCAGGACTTGATTTTCCTGCCACAGACACGCTGGCTAGCAAGGATCTCATGAAATTCCTACCACATACATCCTATTTCTTTAGTCTCTCTGCTGCCTGTTGTGGAGCATTTTGATGCTTCATCTCAGAATTCCTGAAGCATTAGCATCTTTGTGGTCACACCCTCAGCTACCATGAGAAATCTCCCTGCAGATCAATGATGCAACTGTTCTGTGCCTCCACCCTGCTTCAAGAATGTTGCACCTATACGTTGCCACTGTGTCCTTCCATCTGACCCACCAAAGCCAAGCAGCAGCACACAAGACCATCTACATCAACCCACACCTTTCCATACAAAGCCCAGAGATGAAAGTTGCTAATCTTCACTTCAAAGCAATGTATTAATTCCTATGAAACAGGGTCCAAAACTGCAGTGCCTGAGTTCAGTGTTCCCCCGCTCCAAGCCACATTTTGCAGATGGCAAAGTGTGAATGAATCACAGAAACAGTGAATGGTTTGGGTTGGAAGAGAACTTAAAGATTGTGTAGTTCCAACCCCCCTGCTATGATTGCAGAGACACCTTCCATTAGACCAGGTTGCTCCAAGTCCCATCCAGCCTGGCCTTGAGACACTGCTGCAAAGCATCAAACTGGTGCTGCTATATACAACAGACTGAACCAAGGCTCAGGAATCAAACCCAAATCTTCAATATAACAGCAGAGACAAAAAGCTGGGCAAAATGGCCCAAACATTTCCGTTCAGGGTTCACCCTGCAGTGTACAAAAGCAGATTTTAGCCATGCAAAGCTTCCAAAGATATTCATATGCAGATCTCCGAGTTCCTGTTACCTAGCGTGAGAAATAAGTGGAATCAGAACTAGACTGAGACACTCTAAGAATGAAACACAGCAGGGGAAGGGGACTGACCCAGCTGCTGAGAAAAAGAGGTCAAAATACTCATACACACTGCATTTGCTTATGCAGCTGACAGAAGATGCTGAGGTTTGCACAGAACCAAACACAGGGAAGAAAGAAAGGCAAAAGCATCTGCACAGATCCTCATAGCTCAAGTGTCTTGTGGGAAGTAGAGGCTGCAAAGCCTTCTGTAATCAGTAAATCACTACTCGAGGCTATCACACTTGTAGACTGACAGAGAGGCAGCACATGAGCTTTCCTTGGCCATAGTATCTACCTCATCACGGACAATAAGGTGATATTTGAACTGCAAATCAGTTGGTAAGACAACACAATGTTTGTAGAAAGGCTATAGCTAAATTCAGAATACTGAGTCAAATACTCTGCTCTTCAGTTAGACCTGTTCCTAAGGGAAAGGAAAAACCTTCCTCTGCTATGACAAAGAGAAGCTTGTGTCTTGTCCAAACCCAACCTCAGACATGCTGATTTAATTCAGAATGGCAGAAGACCTTCTGCTGCAGCTATTCACCCCTGCTCTCAACCAAACTCTGGTTTCTCTCTCTTGTTTACTATGCTTTCGTAAAAAGATGAGATAAAGTGCTGCAAATAGGCTCAATGACTTCCGCTGTCGGTTCAGGGTGGGGCTCCCACCCATAGGATTTGGTAAGAGACACAGAACCTGAACCACAGAGCAAGGCAGTTAGCACTTTCTTCCTCCCATCATCTTCACCCCACTTTTAAAAAGCATTTCTCACAGCATGGAGGAAAAAGGTATTAAAAAACTGGGTCACATGCACAGAAGGGCTTGTCATCTTGCCAGTGGGGCAGTGTCAAAGAGCTGCTGTGTGCTGCAGAAATATGAAAAGGGGCTGGAGAATACACTGAGAGAAGAGAGATCTCCATCAGCATCATTTTCTCCATTTGCAGCTCTGGGGAGTTTCTCATCCAGTACACAGACCTGATCATACTTGAGAATTCTTGCTGATACCATACTCCAACATTGGTAAATGACCTTGGGTTAAGGCTAAAATATGAGTATCAAGTTAAGGATAGGAAAAGAAGCCACAACTGATAAATTGCAATTATTCAAATCCCAAAATACATAAACTCAGAAAATTAAAAATTAAGACTGACCTAAAAAAGTCAATCCAAATATATTTATGAAGGTAAGAAACACATCTCTGGCACTCAACAAATGCAGCTTGCCCTTCAATGACACCCTTCAATGAGAATGTTATTGTGGTTGAAGAATTATGAGTGCTCCTAGACCCAAACAGAAGAAAGGCTGGAGAAAGGCTCCTTCCCACGTTGCTACTGTTGCCAGCACTGCCAAAGCACGGCATTACAGATACAGTGCTGCAGCTTTACAGAGTCTTCCCCACTGCCCAGCTATTCCAGCCAACAGAGACACGGCACAGAAAACGGCAGCTGAATGAAGTTCCTGTTAGCTGGATTGTCTGGTGAGCCCCAGGCTGCTGTGGAAGCCAGAGCTGAAGTCCTGCCCTCCTGACACCCTGCCTCAGAGAGCCAGTCCTTCTCCTGGGTCAACATTCTGAACCTGCACGGCGTCCTGGCTCACGCAGCTGTTTTTCCCCAAGAGCCACTTTCCAGCTGCCTGCACTGGGCTTGCCCTGGCTGCTGAAGCACACAGGCAGGGGAAACTGTGGTACCCTGCCTCAGCTCGCCATGGAGACACTCACCAGCTGAGCTGCTTCCAATGCCTGCACCAGGCACCTCTCCAGAGCCCACTTTCAGCAAGACTGTCAGTAACTTTAGTACAGCAGTATCTCTCTGATGATGGAGCTGAAGTTTAAGATTTTCATTAACTGTGTGAAAGGCCTGAAGTATAGGTTTGTCACAGTAAACATGAAATTATTGGCAGAAAGGACTAAGATTTTTTCAAGGCCCAACACTGAGTTAATTTAAAATCTAACGTATGTGCAATTTCTCAGAAAGTTCATCCTCTTTAGGAGAAAAATGGAAATTGTCACCCATGGTAACAGTTATCAGATCTGTGGGTGACTATGGCTACGGCTTTGTGTCAAAAAACATTTACAGCAAATACAAATAATGTATAATCTGCTCCATCCATCGCCATTAACTCTTGGTATTCAAAAGACATTACCTAAATCCTGAAATGAAAAATAAAAAAGGCAAAGCTTCATTACAATCAGGATTATACCACCTCCAAACTGAAGAGGAAAAGGGAGACAAGGAACTTCTACCAGGAACCCTTTGATCCATGCATTCGTGGACCAGATTTCATGCCTGTTTCTTGCATGGAAAATCGGCCTTTGCAAACTCTTCTGATAACTTTCCAGAGTGCCCAGGGTGGGAAAGGTATGGGGTCACAAAAAGGAGACACCATTCCCAGACAACAAGTAAGAATGAAGCTAAGACAACTGCGGGAACACAAAGGGAAGAAACTGTATTGCATATCAGACTTTACTCCCCTGAATTATTATGTTTCTCTTGCAACTGGCAGAGTTAAATCTTTTATCATGGCAGAGATCAAGGACCAAACGCAGCCTATCAAACACCTCAGCATGGTCTTCCTTCTACAGCTTCAGAAAGGGCAAACAGAACATTTTCATCCTAACACAATGAACTTTATTGCTCCAATCATGTCTTATTAATCACAGATCATATAAACACATGGAAAACACACACAGAGAGGTATCTAAAAATACAAACAAAGCACATGCAGTTATTAGACCTCTGACAACGAGACTCTCAGCTTAAATGTACAGATTCCTTCTACACACAAAGCCTGAAGGCTTTGAAATTTTGCTTCAAGAAAAAAGATCAAAGTCAAATAACCAGCAAATAATTCCTGAGAGACAAGTTATAGCTATAGGATCAAATTGAAATAAAACCAGTTACAGACTTCTGTGCGACATGCCAGAAACAGAAAAAATGTAGAGGACAGCTGCAAGTGTCGTCTACTTTTTTTTTTTAATTATTTTACAATACTTGCTTAGTGTTCCAGTCTTACTCTCAGAGCATGACACTAAGTATATTAAAAGTCTAGCTGCAGCTTCTGTGCTTGAGGTTCCATGCTATATGCTATGAACCAGAAAATAGCAAGGATTCAGAGGTTTATGGAGTATTAAAATAAGTTATTATTTTTAGATCTTTAAAGACTTTACAGGTTTGTACATTTTATTAAACAAGTCTGGGAGTAAAAATATTTACAGTCCACATATATGTTTTTAACTCCTTGTCCTAAATGAAATTACAGTTCCAGCTTAAAAGCATGAAAGTGAAGCAGTTGCCAATGTGCAGAACAGCAGACATAAGATGTCAGGGAAGTGCAAATTTGAATTTTTGCTTTATTACTCTAAATAGATTCCATAAAACTACAGGAATGTCACTACAAAGATCTGATATGTAAAGTGGTGAGAGAATGACGGGGACACGTTACGTAGCAGGAAGAGCTATTTCAGGGTGTTAAAGCAATGGGTTTAGCTGCAGCTCAAATAGAACACACCACAACCTTGAAATGCCGGCTGTGTAGCCACATTGCAACAGTTCCAAGTCAGTAAAACTCCACGCAGGCACAGCAGTTCATCTATGCTGGCCCTTAGGTAGAAGACAAAATATGGCTGAGGCATGAAGAACTGCACCTGAAGTCACCAGCACGATGGCAGAACAGCTCGTGTCATGAAAAATACTGCACCTGTAGGTAACTGTCACGTTCCAACAGCTTGCTGCCTCTCCTTTCTCTGACAAACACAGAAAGATGCTCCTACTTCACAATTAACAGTTAAACAATTTATAAAACTGTTATTTTCTTTAGTTTTGTTTCTGACATTTAATATGTTCTACTGTAGCTAATGTATGTAACAGGAACCAAAGGTTGATTATATCCTCAACTGACAGGTCTCCTTCAATTAGCACACATATACTAAATTGACAAGATTCATAATAAGAAATAAGAATAACTAAGAAAATATGAACATAAATATTAATTATAGAGCCATGCAATAAAGCTAGAAGTGCATCATTTTCAAGTATTTAAAAAACTTTTTTTTTTTAAACTGAGAAGTGATTAGACTATCAGGTAAAGGCTAAAGCAGAAATTGCATTTTTAGCTACCCTACACAAGTGTGGATATATGGCCAAATCTTGGGGTTGAGATGTTGAAGTCTAGAGACATGATTTAACCTTAGAAACTCACAGGTGGCAAGCACTTTGCTTCCTGAATTCTTCAAAGATCCTTGGGGTTTTGTGATGGTGGCCATGCTGGATGCAGAAGACCAGCTACTACAAGCTTTGTCTAGCTGATGATCAACACTGATGTGCCAAAGCATAACCTGTGTTCTGTACCCTCAAGTCACCAACTGTCCCCAGAAAACAGAAATTCCTTTAGAATTCATTTTAAGTAATGTCTCACAGACTCCCAAAAATGCAAATACTGTGTTTTAGTTCTGTAGCAAATATTATGTTTTATCCACTAATCTTATGGCTAGAAAAAAATGCAGCTAGTGATATGAGAGGCCTAATGAGATGATAATCATGAGACTGCCTGCTGTATCACAATAATTTCTAATTGTTTGACGTGTTGCAATTGAATCATGGCGTGCTCCCCTCATGGAGTCTGAGGATAAAATACACTCGTACTCCCAAATAAGCTCGAGCATCCAGCAGGCTGCACGTCCAAACAAGAACTGCATCAGAGTGTTGGTAGCACAGACCTAGAGCGTGGAAACACCTCAGCACCTGTAAAAGCAATCCCATTAGAATCTCCATGCACAAATTCCATCCTCTTTGGATCTGCATAAAGTCATGTGTTCTGCATCCCGAAACACAAACATACAGAGGAGTTGGACGTGGGCACAAGAACTGGCAAACATCAGATACACTGAAGTGAAAAAGAAGCTCCTGGAAATTCTCAGCCTGTACAGCAGCCACCCTCCTTCTAGCTTTCAGTGCTCACAATGCCCTTTTCAAAGGATGCCTGTGACATTTTTCAGAGACTCACAAAGCACTACTACAGAGCACCACAAGGCACATTCCCAGAAATTATCTACTTCTGCTTCGTCTGCTTAGATAGAAGTGATGGTCAAAACAGCTTTCCTGCAGGATTGTGCCACATGACAACCTTCCATTCTTGCCTGTGTTTTGTGTTTGCAGCCAGAAGCCAAAGATCACAATCCTGATGGATAAAACAAAGGGCATGTGAAGCTCTAAATCTTGCAAAAGACAAAAAGAGCCACATATTTTGCATAACAGAGTATTGCTACATTTGCCAAATGTCTTTCCCCTAAAAATTTTTGCTGTTTTAGTTTAAGATACTTTCCACATAACTTTCTACTCAGATGTGCATTAGCTACTGTTTTAAATATTCTCTTCAAGGGTGAAAAATGGGGTGTTTAATATTCCCAAAAAAAACCTTACAATAGCTGTAACCTTTAAATTCGACACCAAAAAATGACAGCATCTGACTGTTCTTCTACAGCACAACAGAGTTCAAAGAGTTGAGCACAGACAGCAGATTTTGTTTAACTTGCATTTTGTGAGGACAAGAAGATGAAAATCATCTCTGCATAGCTACAAAAAAATGCAAATAGCAAAAAGGCTTGTCTATTTGCACTGTTAGAAAATAGGCCAAAACCTGAATAAATATAAAAACCCAGCTCTCCTTTTTTCAGGATACGGTCATTCTAGCTCAGATCACAGGTATGTCAGCTACAGGTGAAGACTTGCTTCCCACATTTTTTCTAAGGGCAATTGAGAATTTTAATCTTCAACTAATGAATCCTGCTACTAGTAAAAGGTGACACAAAGTGGTTGCAGAAAGCAAGAAGAATTAATGAAGCATAAAACCAATTATTTTGAATCCTCTTTCACTGCCTATAAATGCTTTATTTCTTACTACAATACACTAATCTTTCAGTGGAGCAAAGCCCTACTGTAGGTGGCTGGTGGGTTGGGAAGGTTATTTAAGTGAGATTAAGTGTACTTGGTAAAAAAATGTTGAAACATTTGCCTTTCCACTCTATCATATAAACAAAATTCCACATGGGACAAAGTAAGCAATTCCCAGTTCTGTTATGAACAAGCACAGCAGGAGTAGCATGACTCTCACTCTCACTTTAAGGTGACACAAACATGTCATCTCCCACTCCTCATATTTACGGTGTCCAAAAACCTTGTGCTGATGGAAGCCTGCAATGAAATGTCTCTTTTAGGGCACCAGTTTGCAGAACAAATCTTATGTGGGGCTTAGATTCAGTCAGGAGAACCAAAGGTACCAAGGGGAGTTTGCACACTACATAGCTTGTAATGTAAAACAAAACCTTTCACTTCTCCCACACTTGGCTCATGGATTTTTCCACGGCTGTTTGCCTCAAGATATACAGGAACTGATCTGTATCACAGGCTAATCTAAACGAACATGTAGGAAAGCACAGTAAGACCAAAACAGAAACAAAGTCGATGCTGAGGAAGTGACATCCACACTCTGGATATGAAGGTGAATTGGAGGTGTGGTGCCAGACAAGCTGTAGTCTGGTCCCATGGGCTGAATGCATATTAGCTCTAGGCAGAATATTTTCCACTTTACTTTCATTCCAATTTAATCCAGCTCTCAAACTTCATTTTATGGTGCAAAGCAAGGTACAGTAGGCAGGTGCAATCAGGAGCTTCATTTCAAAAGCACATTCCTGACATGAGCTGTAATGCAGATAGAACTGCAGCCATCACAGTTCTCTCAAGTGTTAAGACTCTCCAGATGGCAAATAAAGGAAAGAAAAGAAGACAACCAGCATTTGACATGGAAAGAGCAGTGCAGCTCTTTTAGTTCAGCACCAAACCATCCTCTGGATTCCAACTTTTATACTTTTGGTGAATCATCTTAAAGGATTGTGTGGGGCTTGGTTCCTGGCTGACAAACCCAAGAGGGACACACGAGTCCAGCATAGCCATGTTCAGTAGCAGATGACAGCAGAACAAGATTAAGTACCTATATGTTTTCACAGACAAGAGGTACAGGCCAGAGAGAAGAAGGAATACAGGATACTTGCACATTCCTTGCAGTAGTAAAAATGTCTATTCTGGAACTCCTGAAAGTAGAAGTAAAGCTATCGTGGCTCTGAGATGCCTTCTGGAGGAACATGGTCCCTAGTCATCCTCTGTACTTCTCAGGTTAAAAATGGGACTTTTGCTTTAAGTATCACAATTTATCTCACATCTGATCTTCTCTTCAAAAATGGCCCAGGCAAATTATGTTTTAAACATTTCCCTATGTGCGGTTATTTCCAGTTGGCAGGTATGGGTAAATGATACCATTATTTGGAAGGAACTAATTTCAAATCATGTTTAGAACAGATGTGCTAAAGTGGGTTTTCTCCATTGCAGAAAGGACCTTTTCATGTGTTGCCAATATTTTCACAATGATATTTCACTGAGTGTTTTTCTTTGGTCCGTCACAAAACTCACATGTAAGAGATATAAACGAAGCAATGAAGGGCACAAATCTGCAAAGACTAGTAATTTAGGCTATGTTTTAAACAAATTTAAGACTCACTAATTATTCTTGATGCCTTACTTGAATTACTTGCAAGGGCCTCATTTTCAAAAGGCCTGTAAAACAGACCCCTCTCAGGAATCACGAGTTTGGCCAGCCACACTTTGAAGAAAGCCAGTACTGAACATAAGTTAATAAAGTATTTGCATACATATCCACCTAAAGCAGGAGACCACAAAGAAGTCAGGAACATTTTCTTCTGAGAAGCATTAGTAAAAAGGCACAGTCACTGGGACACTAGCCTTTCATCCAAAAGCAGGTAAGTGTATTCTGCAGAAGTTTGTATACAAGCTCCCCAGGTTAAAAAACAGACAACAGACATGATACATCCAGACACGACAATCTTTTCTTTTTGCTTTGGTAACATAATTTTAAGCAGTGGTCCCAGAAACCTCTTGAGAACATTATTGCCATCCAGCAAGCCACT
This sequence comes from Pseudorectes ferrugineus, assembly GCA_008033365.1. NCBI lineage: Eukaryota > Metazoa > Chordata > Aves > Passeriformes > Pseudorectes > Pseudorectes ferrugineus. The sequence continues at coordinate 4,244 of QWTY01018859.1, read as the reverse complement.
TCAGCTGACAGAGTGCTGCTGACAGGTTCTCTTCATTCAGAAAGAGAGCTGACAGTCTAACCTTCAGCCCTCAGCAAAGTGTAAGTCACACCACTGTGTTATATTACAGTGTGCACCCCAGAAACAGAAGAAATGAGAAAATCCTTATTACTACACCATCTTCAATTAAAGCTTCTGGAGCAGGGAAGCAGGAAAGCTTTTGAGAGAAGAAAATACATACCTGATCCACTGCCTTTTACTACAGCTGTTGTGTGAAACTGAGAGGACCTCAAAAACAAAACATTTGCTGTGTCGTCTTGCTTCAAATTGTTACCTATAAGTCATCTAGTTCAGAGGTACCAAAGCATGACAAAACTATTTGTCAGATACCTTTTTTGCATTTTTGGGGGAAGGAGGGGAACAAAACAGAAAAATACCTTCTCCAACGCTAATCTGACAGTGAAAGGTTTGCTTTAGGGTAGATCTTCTCTGTTTACCCAGAAAAGTAAATGTTCTCTGCCTCCACAGATTTTGCCTTCCCCTGCAAGAAGGGCAATGGCTGATGCCCACAGGGCTCTTCCTAGCTGTTTTCTAGCTACAAACATAAAAGAGGGCCCCTTGTTGGTTAACATCTTGTACACACTGCCTGGTTTTGGTCAGTTTATGGAACATGTACACACAAAGTTACAAGTGCCTCAGAGGTCTGGGGAGCTGACACACTGTAAGAACAGAAAGTGCAGAGGCAGGAAGCCTGTTAGAAGAGTGATTACCAGCAGGAGTCAAGTGTATAAGGCACTTCTAACATGGCATGTTCTCCAGAAGACTGTGCATTGTGATGAAATGCAAGCCTAGTTCTGCAGTACAGTTGCACTTGCAGCCATTACCCTCTTCCTCAGTATCGGAGGTGGCACCAACACTTCAGAAGGACCAGGCTGGGTGGGACAGGGTGGGGCCCTTACATATGATGTTTTTCATGCAGAAGCAGAGAACCTGATCTTTCAAATCATATGTGAAACCATTCTCCACCAAAAAACATGCATAAAAACACCAGGGCAAAGAATTGAAGTGGTACTTACGCGGCATGATCCCTTGGCTCACCAGCTCCTCCCGCGTGCGTCGCTGCTGGAGCTTCAACTGCAGCACTGCACGACAGCAGAGAGAGGGGAGAGAAGGAAACCCATCAGGGCAAGAAACAACTGAAGAGACATTTTCAAATGCATCTTGTTTTCTTCTTTGGATGCCAAAGCACTGGTGAGCAGCAGAAGGAAAAGACCCCCCCTCCCACCCTGCTGCCCTGCCCTGCTGCAATTGCAGAAGTGGCCCCCAGCAGTCAGGTTTCCGTAGGCTGCTGCAGCCAGGGGGAGAGGAAGTTGCGCAGGGTCTTGGCAGGGTGATAAAAATCCACAAAGCCAGGCCTGTTTCTCAGTTCTTTCTAGAGCACCAACTGCTTTCCAAACCATTAATATTAAAAAACAAACAAAGAGAAACACCAGCTGACAGTCCTCCAATAAACACAGAGTGACACCCCAGCTGCTAATGACTCCTGAAAACTCTAATTACTATGTGCAGATTAAACGATATGTCAAAATTGTTGGTCGTTACTCTAAATTACAAGGCTGATTTCCTTCCTCAGCTCAGAAATTCACCTTCAGAAATATCTTGTGAAAGTGAAATACCACGGATACATCTAGAAGTGTCCTTCCACTGCAAAAGGAATCCTCTTATCACTAGAATTTTTCCTATTTATTTTAGCATATTCAACATATTCATGACCTGTGTGAAATGCAATTAGCTGGGTTTTTTTTTCTAGTGCAAATCCTTGGAATAGTCATAATTTCAACATTTAGATTATAACAGCAGTTTCCCTTTAAACTATACAACCAAAGCAACATTCTAGATTGTTCTTACAGTCAAAGACAGCTTCCATATGAAAGCAACCTTTCAAAACTGAAGAAAAAATTCACATGAATGTGTAGACACACACATGTCTCATATTAGGACAACCTGAGTATCACTGAATCCCATTTGCAATCAAGCCCAAACTCCTAAGTATACTCCACATAAAATATTATAAAATGAATGGCAAGGCATCTCATCTCCGCTGTTTTAATTTGAATTTCTCTGTCAAACTTTTGCCTTTTGTATAGTCCACAGAATGAAAGTCCACATGAATGTAGTGGAACCACTGTAGAGGAAAACTGCTCTACAGTCTAACTATGCAATCCCATTATAACCCTTATTCCTCCTTTCCTAAGTACTTTGCTTGTCCAGTACATTAATTTCATACATTATATCCAAGTTTGTACTGTACACCCCCTAAAGTAGAGATCAAAAAATTTAAGAAGATGCCACTTTGTCTACTTACAGACATCATCACATTTTACCTGTTTCTTTCAACCTCCTATTTGCAGTTTGCATTTGACTAAGATACATCTTCCAATAAGGGTTCTGGTCTTCACATGTATAAAAAAAGAGATCCATCTCTTCCTTCCTATGGTTGTTTCCACAGCACCTAATCACCCTCACTTAAACGCACACTTAATTTTCTTCTTGGATTTGTCTGGCTTCCACTTCCATTGACTCTTGATGTACCTTTCTTTGAAACTGTTTATGAGAGAGAAGTACCTCCTACCTGTGGAAGTACCTCTGTGCACAGGGTGCAAACAAGTTACCTCTCTTCTGTTTCTTAAGACAAACTATGATTTCTTAATATATGGATCCTGGGCAGGAAACTACTTTCTTTTAGTAGATGGAAGTGAGAGAGGGGAGGAGGATGTACAAAGCACCATGGTAATTCTGTGTGGGATCAGCCAAGAGCCAGAAGGAGGAGGAGGGAACACAGAGGGGAAGGAACAGGCCCTTCGTTTGGCTGTGAAACTGCAAACAGAAGTGGTAGTTCCAGACTCTTCCTCCCACCCAGCATGAGATCGCACTCCTACTTCTGTGCTAGCGTGAGGGCTAACAAAGCTCACAGCCGGCCTGCTCACAGAGCTTCTCATTTGCTGGATTCCTTTTGAGGTTATCAAACCCCAAATCGACAGAAGCATTTGATCTAACACCTTGCTGAGACAGTGTCAAATCTCTCACTCCCCCAATCCCCTCTCATGTCCCCCTGACTGGTGGCTGGACTCACTGACACGACAGAGACCACAGCCCAGTCAACACAGGCACCAGTTTTTGTGTTAGTAAGTTGAAGAGGATGACCACATAGCCAGGAGTTGCAGTGGAACAACCAGGACACAACCAGGACAGGTATTCGCCAGCACTGAAGGTGGGAGTTAGACTTCATCCTTCCAACAGCACACTGCCACTAAGTGATTTCTGCCCATTAAATCTCTCACTGCATGGCATTACTTCTGCTACTGAGCCGTTTAGGGACTCATATCCATACCCTAAATTAGCACATCTTACTAAATGTATACAGACAAGGCACAGACCTATAGCATCAGGTCCATCTCCCCAGCTTTAAGTGCAGATAATCTTCTTATTACTCATGTCTTCCTATTTACACATCTCGTAACGTGTGTTAGCCCTTTCTGCCACTTACTTGCTACGACCATCTACCTTCCCTCACATTTCTAACTACACCTCCTACTTACCTTTCACCTCCCAGCCTGGGATTTTCAGCAAAAAACTCCCCCACACAGGCGTGGCTGGCATTTTTTGCTCCTGGGTGCACACCTGTATTGTCATCTGTATTAATGCGCATTTTGCTCAACTGTCTCAGTTGGCTTAAATGATCTAAACCTTTTTTTTTAATGTCCTTATTTATTCCTCCACTAGTATTTGTTCTGTTCACACTGTTACAACCTCTTGCATGTGTTTCCAGACGGCACCAGGCTGATCTCAACCAGAAATGCTTTTCTGCTTTCTATGATTACAACCAGTTCTTAATCCAATTAAGCAGTACTTCATTAAATTCAAATATACCTCTTAAAACCAAAATACACCACACTATTAAGTTAGAGATGTTATAAAAATCTGTTGCACCCAGCCAAAACCCCTAGCAACCAAATCACACTTATCCAAACAACAAAATCACATTTGAGCAGACCTGTTTTCACAAACCGAAAAGCTGATCAGCGTGATTATACCGCTATTCTTATACCACCTAAATTCTTGATCAAATTTTCCATAGTCTTTTTTCCTGGAACTGATAGCAGATGAGCCACTCTTTACTCACTCACCCTTTGTCAGCAGTGATGCAAAACGTGATTGGTCTTTCGGTCTTCTGAAGTCTCCCTGCTGTTCCCAGATTTATTAGA
>QWTY01018857.1:0-20088 GCA_008033365.1 Pseudorectes ferrugineus | reverse complement strand
TTCTGGCAGGCACTATTATTTGCTATCATTCTCACTTCTGAGAGAATGGCTGAGTCTTCTGTCCCCCAAGGCTCTGAGACAAAAAATACCTGAAATGAACCCAAACTGATTGCTGATGTGGAATTCTCTATCTTCTGAATTATTTGATCAAGTTCACATACGGAACTCTGTTTCCTCTTCATTTTGTTGTATCTGATTTTGAACTAAGCAGCTGTCACAAAGTGGGAGCAGGACGGAAACAGGAAAATAAATTTTAAAGATAGTAGCATAAATTAAGACAACAGGATGCTCATGACTTTTTTCAGAGATTGCTACCACTTATGGCAAAAATTACTGTTGCAAAAAGATATCTCTTATTACAGAAAGATAAACACATAAAAGATTAGCTAGGTAAAAATTCTGAAAATTATCTAATATGCAAAATTTATGAAATAAATTAATTTTAAAAGCCATAGTTGGGTGTTTGAAGTGTAGATATCCTTTTCTCTATAGCTGTGTTGTTCAACTGAATAAGCCTTATTGTTTTGAGCTTTTAAACTCACGATGAAAGCTTGGATAACATTTGGGATTTGATTTTTAACAATTATAGAACCATAAACTGTACAGACTTGAAAGAAATGATTGAGTTAATTTGCATTTTGAAAGAAAATATTCAGGTCAGTGTTTAAACTCTGTGGATACCTCAATCCTAATCCTACACCCACTTGTGATTAACGGGGCACATGCAAGAATTTAGTTCTGGTCATCCTTACCATGAAAGGTGCAGTTTTTGATGCTTTTTTTGAGGATTTTTCTGAAACTGTTGTAAAAGTAAGGCCTTCAAAAATGAAACTTGTTAATTTTCATTGTATTTTATGATAATTTTAATATTATTATAAGTGAGAGGTTGTCCATTGCAGTATATTTCCATTACATCTTTCAAATCTGTACTCAGTTTCTATTTGGGGTGAATATTTATCTCTGGAAATATATGTAGTGTGGTCAAAATGGAATAAAAAACACTACCAAATGGTTTTAATACATTTTATTTAGATGCTTGAGACTATGCTTTCGTAATGGATCCCACTATATGAGAAAAATAGTGCCCTTAAGGGTGATATACTTCATTACAAATATTGTATACAGTAATTAGAGGTACAAATAAATTTCAGGTTAATTGACATTGACATGAGTTAAAGGCAAAATTTCAATGCACGAATACAGAATAATTTGTTGGTTCTTTGAATTTTTTTTCATGTTCAATCAATTTGAGGATAATTAAGTGATAAGGATATAGTTACTCATATAAATTAGAGAGAAAAATACAAAAGAAATGCCATATTTTTAATGTGGAATAACCTTATGGTTTCTGTGTTTGGTTTTGTTGTTTTGTTTGGTTTTTTTTTTAAGGCAAAATGTTTAACTTGGGCTAGGAACCAAATTGTAATGCATCATCTCCTCAGTGAATAACATGAAAAATATTAAAAAGTTCTGAACTGCTTGGTTTGTTTCAGTTACAGAAATCACATGTTTACCCTGAGACCTTCCTAAGTGGAATGACAAGTTTTTTCAAATGTGCCTGTTGAATGGTATAAATGGATATTAAAGACCTGTTTCCTCTTTGATGCTCTGAGTCCAGCTTTTGAATCTATGAATGATAGAACTCATTTTATTCTTGTCCCACTGTCAGTGACTGCAATAACTGGCCATGCTGCATGTAGTGCAGGATGGGTAGGTAGGGAAGTGAGAGTGGGAGTGAGGAAACAAGTGCTATATTGTCCCTGACACTTCCCAGTACTGTATGAAATTCAAAGCAACATAAATATTAAAATAGCATTAGTCCCACTTGTAGGCAATGAGTAGTGTTACATTTCAATACAACTTTTTCCTGTCACATCATTTGCTCTGTCACATGTTGCTAATTAAAGATTACAGGAGAGAGCTCCCTTGAGGTAATGCATGGGTTTAATCTCAGTTTGGAAAAGATTTGCTTTGGATGTCCATCGACCTTTCCACATTTAAAATGTTTTATGAATTTTTCTGTGCGTACTGACTAGCTGATATTCAGTCTCATGTTCAGGTACATAAGTACAGTTGTTTTGAACTGTGATGGCCCAATTATCCTTTAATTGTTTATAGGAGAACCAGTTGTCTCTTCTTTCAAACAAATGTTCCTTATACGACAAAAGAAATAGAACATCAGGTAAGTTGTTCCCAAAGGCAAGGTCACAGTAAGTTGTGATACAAAATACATGACTTTTTGAAGAATAGAATGTTTAATTTAAACAGTGTTTTACAATGAACAAACTCCATTTTTTACAAAATATCAAGCTGTTATGCTGAATGCAGAAAGTTAGGCCAAGTGCTAGATAAGTTTCAAACAAAGAAATGATAAATGACTGTTGTATGAACGCAGGAGAACTAAGATAAGAAAACCAAAAGGGATGGACTTGGTGGACAAAGTAATTTTTCTCATTTTGTAAGATTACATTTATGAATAAATGTCTCCCAGGAACAGAACTGAACACTGCTGCAAAACATGAAATTAAGATCTCTTTGTGGACTGTCTGTGGAAGTTTGATGTCACCCTCCAAATTTTATATACCTTTTTTTATTCTAATCTATAGTAAAGATTATAAATGAAATGAAAAATAATGAATTTAAATAACACGTAAATGGGCCAACAATATTTCTGATCCATTGAGGCCATCTCCACAATCCTTATACAGCTTTTAGTTTGGCAAATCTCTCTCTAAAATGAAAACTGGCTTTCTTTAGAACCTCAGAAACTGAATTTTCATAACTCAGTAATGCAGTGGATTAGACATAGATTATTCATTAATTTATTTTAGTGATGTATTTATTAAATAACTTAATTTCTTTCTGGTCAAGTTGGGAGTCTGCTCTCTGCTGTCTCTCTGAAGTTTCACTACTCCTGGGAATAATTAGGAATTCTTTAGCAGGTAACAATAGTGTAACTAATTTTGCTTTGCAGTGCCTTGCACTTTGACATTCACTTAAACTAGCTTTGAATATCTGTTGCCTGATTAGATAATAATTTTAATCTACTTTGCCAGGAGAGACACTTTGCACAAATAGCTGAATAACAACAGTTCAGTGTAGACAAAAGGTACATAATAAAAGGAAATGTCTAATGGAAATGTGCATCACTCAGCATCTCAGGGAGGTATGTGTCTGAATGCATGAAGAACATTGTTAAGGTGAAATATACTTGTGCAAGGTTTTTTAGTTATGAGAGTCACTGTTCTGAGTCACACAGGAAATTTAAAGAAAATTATCTTTATAATTCTATCTTTGATCTTCTTGTTTTTAATCTAGTATTCTGTGTTGTCTTGCTCCCAAGGAGAATGCATGTGTGAAATATGAAATTAGGTGCTTTAACAGGCTTTGAATTAAACTCCTCTTGAAAATCCATTGTGTATGCATGCACATGTGTTTGTAATTGTTTTGCAGACCAAATCCTGTGGACATAGGAGTTAAACCTGGTAATGGATTTGCAGTTAAATTTTCAGAGTAGCATTTGTATATGTTACCCCTGCTTTTAGTTAATATGAAAAAAAAGAATGTATTTCCATCTTGAATTCTATTATCACAGTTTTTTGTTGAAGATAATGATTCCTAGATCTGCTGAGAACAGTAGTATATGACAGTACATTCTAATTATTTTACAGTATTACATTTTTTTATGACCTTCTGTAATGTTAAACTGAATAATTTCTTGAACCTTACAATCTTATTTACTTTATTTTACTAGCAGCTTTTGAAAGTATACTTGCTCCATATTTATCAGTAGCCTAGTTCAAGCCAAATGGTTGTGGCAAGTAATTGTAATTAAACTGCAACCTACAGTACTATTGAAAGGACAGGAATATTTGAATCTGACAGGTTCACTGGTGTGTTCACAGTCTGAAGATATTTAATAAGAATGTCACAATCCATGGGTAACATCTAGTGTTTCTCCTCTAACTGCAACATTCTGGATTACATTAAATTAAAGTTAAAATTTGTGCTGTATCACATATGGCATCCTGACATGATTAATTTTCTTAGGGGATAGTGTATGAACTGGACAAGAACCCAGGAAGATTTAAAGATAACATTTTAAATGCCACAGTCAGCACTGGCTCTGAATTCTATAATTACTCACCATTTGACCAAGTAATTTCATAACTTCAGTGGTGCAAAATTTTCTCTGTATTTTGTGTGGATGTTTTTGTCAGTTAAGTGAAATTATTGGTGCTAAAAAGACCAGGCAGAAGAGAGAGATTAATTTTAGATGCATTTTGTCTGCATGTAATAATTCTGCTCATAGTTCACTACTTCAAAGCATTGAAGACAACCTAGAGCACAGATTTTAGGGAAGGAATAAGTCTTGCAAAATATATCCACCACAATTTACTTTTAATTTACTGAATTCGGTGACTTTGTCTGAGACTCAAAGTCACACAAGACAGAGTGCATCTTGTGTCATTCTCATTTTGATAAGAAACTGTCTGACATTTTGAGAAATGACCTACTCTGTAATCACAATCAGAATATATAAAAGCTCTGTGATACAGAATTGTTTCCTTATTCAAACTGGACTCCTGTTCATAAGCTATTAACTGAGCTGTGGATTTCGGCTGATAAAGTCAGCTGAGGTTTTTTTCCTGAACTTGGTTTAGGTATTGTAGAAAACCATATTGGCAGGATATTCAGGTGCCCAGAATGTGAATTCTCTTGGGACAATATGAACAAAATGAATAGGATTATTATCCCTATAGGAACAGGTTTCTAAGGGTGATTCAGACACTTGATTTTAGGAGATGGTATTTAATATTGATGTTATCTTACAACATATTACTTTAAAATATAGTTACAGCATATCTTTGCATATCAATCAACATGAACAGAGAGCATATTAGGTGAACAAGCAGAAAAGAAAGAAAATTCAATGTGTTAGCTTTAGCTTTAGCTTTATTAAAATATTTTGACTGATGAGGATCTCTTAGAAGTGGTACTAAACTGCAAAGCTGTATAAGCTGATTGAAGGATCAATCTTCCATCAGTATTTTGCTGATTCTACAGGAAATAATGCTGAATAGGTAGTGTAAGCAAGACCATCTATGTCTGAGAAGGACAATTACACAATTTATATGACCTAAATAACAGAAATGTGATGGCTCCTTGAAGTGGAAAATTGCTTTACAGTCAGTGTGCGAACTTCACTTTTAAATATATGTAGCTATTCTGGTTTTTGAAGATCTAGTCTAACTTCATTATCTGTTAAAAAAGGTTTCATAATTATAATACATAATAAAATGAGATTATTTACAAAGACATCAAAGGAAAGCTTGATTTTTGTATTATTTCTTTCTTTAAAATGCACTTAAATAGCTGTTCTCCCGCTTTCTGAAAGAAGATATTCAAGGGGTCTTCTACCTTCCCATATCCTCTTTAAAGCAGAGGTCCTTGAGGGCAGAGGGTAAGGTCTGTGTACCCTATATGGACAGCTATACAAAGGTGTGACTAAAAAATGGAAATTGTGATAGATTCCTGTAAGAGACTTTGCTTTAATAACTTCAACTTTTTAATGTAGAAAATTCCTCCTTCTTTCTCCTCCACAAGAGTAGATCAAACTGCTGTACTGCTTGAAAGGGATTGCTCTTCTGTTCCTTTTATCTGGCAAGCAGTTTTGAACCTTTGTGTTATTTGCTTTTATCTGGTATTTATCAGGTTAACAATTATACCTGATGGTTTGTCAAATTATTTAATACCTATTATCAGATTTCTTAATTTGGAAAACATCAATATTTAATTGGTACACATACCATTACTAGATAATTCTTCAAGGGACATCTAAGTATTTTTGTATCTTCCAAGCTACATAGTAGGTCTGTAGAAACCTCTTGTAAATTGTCAGGACTCTTCTAGGTCAACAGTTTGCTAAGAGTTTATCAAAACTCGGTTTCCATTATAATTTTCTTCTTAATATTTTTTTTATTCTATAGAATAAAAATATGCATGTAATATGTTGCTGGTATTCCATTATGACTAGGAGCTATCATGGGTAGGATTGCTGGTTTTGGGTTATCCTGGAAATTAGAGATGTAGAATTAGTCATTAACTGGTGAGAGCGATAGTGTATCACTATTTCTCTCATATTTCTGCAACACTTTCTACAGTATTATGTGGAAATTATCAAAAAATAGTACTGAAGTAAAATAATTCCACATTTTCAGTCAAAAGACATACAGAAAAAATACAGAAAACTATTCTTAAATGATTAAAATTCTGAAGATTATGGTTTTATACTGTGAAAAAAGTATCTCCATAGGTATGCATTTCTTCCAATATAAAGGAAATATTGAGTTTTAAAGGGCTGTTAAGTCCACCATGGAAAGATGTCACTAGAACAAATGGGTTTTAATGGGTGAGCCACTCAAAATTATGTTTGACACTGTTTATGCTAGAAAGAGCTAGCAGCAGGACAAGCTATCAAGTGAAATATTGGTCTTTGCATTTGGTGTATTCCAATCAAACCCAGATATTTTTTTCCGGAACATGTCAGATGAGAACAAGTAAGACTTCAGTTAAACATAAATTACTGATTTCAGTAGCTGAGGCAACCATGCAAGATTCTTGAGTTTTAAGGTTTGTTGTCTCTCATTGCTTTTGTATACCTGTGAAGAATGGAAAAATACTTGGTTTGATGTTTTCAGTCTTCATGTTTATTTATCTAATCTCTGTATTTTCTCCAGTAACAAGTACATTTTAAAAGATGATTTAAACACATTTAGTAACACATCTTAGGCTTATCTTTTCCAGTGCAAGGGTAACTTTTAAGTTCTCCATGTGTTTTACAAGCAGCTCTAGGTAAAGCATAGAACAGACAAGCATTTTGTGACACGTTGCATGTCCTGCAGTTTATATATAGGACAGCACAATGGTTTAATGTGCAATATTAGGGATAGGGAACATATTTTTTCCAGGCCTCCCTAGAATCAGCACTGCAGGAGTAATTAATATCTCAAATTTTGACACAGCTGTTATCCAATTACACACTTAAAACCATAATATGCCTTTTAAAATGATGCATTGATTGTATTTGACATTCACTGATGTCATAGATGCCTTTAAAACAGCTGTTCTGCTCATGCAAATGACCAAGCATTACCTGCAGGTTGTTAAGCAAGCCCACTGAACAAGAAAGAAAAGCTTGTGTTGTTTTCATAGGCTTGGGATCAGCGTGGAAATCCACATAGTAACAAGAAAAGAGGTCAAGATCCACAAAACCTTGCACTTTACACTTTCATACTAGACTTTACAGTACTTACCTGAAAACTTTTAATTATTGCTTCTGGTGTGATATTGCCTGAGGGTTTTAAAACATTGCTTAGTTTGGAAGAAATCTGAAGTTCACACAGCAAAAAGTAAGAGAAAAACAAATGATTCTCTCCTCCTTCATTTCTTCAATTCTGCACAAATCGTCTAACCAACAATGCATCATTTGTCCTTGGTGTGAATTTAAGAAAAAAGCAAATTACAGGCCATTAAGAAAACTCATCAGTTAGGGTTTCAGAGAATAGTCCAAAGTATTCCTGCAGTTAAACAAAGTAAGGGACTACTTTCTATTTTCACTTATCTGAGTAGTCCTTATCAACATAATAATGTCAGTTCAATCAATGAATTGCAGAGCCAGCTGCTATATTAGTAAGGAAGTATTATGTGGTAAAAGGGTCAGGAAAAAGTGTCTCTAACAGGGGGATTGGAACTCCACTATGTCATGAACGAAAACTCCTACTTGCTGCAGAAAACATCAGCAATAAATAAGATTGGAGGATGTAATCATTTTAGTCCCTTCCTGTCATGCACTGTTGGAGTCTTTTGTTTTATGTCGCCAGTGTTTTGAAATTGTAGCAGATGATTGTCATTACAGTGCATCCTAAACCATGTGTTACTGAATATCTTTAAATTTCTGTTCTAATATATTCCTATCACTGCCATTATGGCTGCAAAGATCTTAGTGTCACCTCCGTTAATTGTAGAAACTGAATGATGTTGTCTAACTTCCAGTGATGCAGAAGAAAATATGCACTTGCCTGCTGCTGTTATTCAAATTGAATTTTCAAGCTGAACAGTAAAAAGCCTTTAGTTCACACCATATTTTACACATAAATTTAAACAAGTTGCTGAACTGTGACATCCAGAACAAAAAATTGTATAAGCAGGTTGCTGAGCTTGCTATCTGTAATGCACTGGGCATTCTGAGGCTATAAAGTGGTACGATACTATAACTAACTCTTTTATAGTATCAAAAAAATATTTTTTTTTCTTAGTCTTTGAACTTACTTCTTGATCCCTTGATGAACTCCTGATTTACTAAATGTTGTGAAGGGAGCATGACAAGCAGGTTTTTCTACCTTGCAACATTAGCCACTTATGTCAGTTTTCATCCTATTCTCTCTGTGCACTGAAGGAATCAAAAGAGACTTTCAGATGTAATCTGTTATATTTGTGATCATTTCTGACAGTCAGACTTTATCAAAACTGTGTGACAAAATAAAATCCTTCCTTTAGGTTTGGGTCATCTCTAGGATAATGTTAAGAGATGTGGTAAGTATTAATCTCCTTTTGGTCAAATCTAGACCTTATTAATGCTACTTTTGGATTACTGATCTCATAAACCAGCATGTCCTGGAGATCTCAATGTTGCATATGAAATGTTGCTTTGCTCACCTTTTTCTCTTGTGGCTGATAGTCTTCTATGTGCAGGGACTTTAAAAATGCCCAAACACACTTGCCACACCGCCTTGTTTTTTTGACAGTGGCCTGCCAGTAGGTGCTACTTTTGGCTGGATCAGAAGACAGAATTATTTGTGTGTTCATAAAGGGAATTCCTGAAGGAGTGTCTGTATATATACTAAGATACAAATGCTTAGAGGATCTGTACTGTTTAAAAGTGAAGGTTGATCTTACACAGTTTGAACATTTTTTTTATTGTTTCATTCTGCTTGAAAAATAAGGAGTGAATCATCATTTCTAGATAGCACACATTGTTTATGAATTGATAGAATAGTTTTCAGGGATTAAACATAAACAGTGAAATGAAACTGCTATTTTAGAAGTCAGATACTAATCCTAATCATGAAACTTACTTCCTGATTTTTGATTTGTTTGGTTTTTTGGTTTTTTTTGTTGCATTAGTTCACTTATCCAGTTTTGTTGTGGTTTAACCCCAGCTGGCATCTAAGACTAACACAGCTGCTTGTTCACTCTCTGCAGTGGGACTGGGGAGAGAATTGGAAGAATAAAAGTAAAAAAACCTCTTGGGTTGAGATAAAGACAGTTTAAAAAGTAAAGTAAAATCATGCACTTATGGAAACCAAAGCAAGGAGTTCATTCACCACTTCCCATTGGAAGGCAGGTGGTCACCCATTCTCCAGGAAAGCAAGGCTTCATCACATGTAATGGTGACTTGGGAACACAAACATGATCACTTTGAACATCCCACCTTTCTACTTCCCCCAGCTCTATATGCTGAGCATGATGCCATATGAAATGAGGACATATATGAAATGAGGACATATATATATATATATATATGTATAAAATTGGGGTCAGCTGTCCCAGCTGTGTCTCCTCCCCACTCCTTGTGCACCCACAGCCTCCTCTCTGGTGGGGCTGGGTAAAGAGCAGAAATGGGCTTGACTCTGTGCAAGTGCTGCTCAGCTATAATTAAAACATCCCTGTGTTATGAACACTGTTTCCAGCACAAATCCAAACCACAGACACATACCAACCTCTGTGAAGAAAATTAATTCTACCCCAGCCAAAACCAGCACAAGTTTTTTGAAAAATGTTGTGCATGTCAGTACACAGACAACAGGTCTTTGAGGCATAGCACTGCTGTGGTCATCTTGCACATGACATGTGCATTGTTAGGTTTTGTCAGACAGTCATAAGATGTTCTTAACTGGCTCTGACACCATCAGAAGGCTGCCCTCATCCTTTTGAATAATGTAGAGTAATTTTGAACTGGGTAAACTCAACTGGTGTGCTTTGGTATGCTGAGTGTTTTTGCACTTTTACCTGTACAGGATTCTTTACTGTCACAGCTTTGATTCAAAAGACTTGTTCAAACCAAAATTTCCTCTTTGTGGGACAAAAAATGATTTTAAGAGGTCATTCTCCTCGAAGCAGTTTGTGACTCTTTACCATCACCTGTTAGAGATGGGATTTGTGAACCTTCAGGGTATTCTCACCATCTTGGATATGTGTTTGTGGAGAAGATAAAGGTTATAATGATATTTTTTCTTATTATTTACTTATTTATTAATTTGGGTGGTGGGTGGTTATAGTTTCAAGTAATTCAGTATAACTGATAGCTACTGCATTTTTAAAAATTTTTGCTAGAGTTATAGAACAGTACTAATTTTCTTATGTAAAATGTGCTTCATTACTCAGAAATTCCCTGACTTCTTATGGAAGTGCAGGTTACACATATCTTGAGACCAAGGTCTCAAGATAAAGGTCTAGAGACCAAGGACAGATTTTATATCCTAAACAAAATTATGGAAATTCTCCCATATGTAAGTAGTGTGCAGATCTGACCTGATTCACATTTAAAGTTATGATATAGGCATTGGGAGGTTGTCTGTGTACAATAACAAAGTGTCTGCTACTGTTCTCCAGTTTACATCTGGAGCAGTAGCTGCCAGGTTGTTATTACTTCTTCAGTAATTTATACTGTGTTTAAATTGTGCATAAGATATGCAGGGTAATGAAGTAATATTCTGGCTCCAGAATCAGTTGGAGCTTTTCACTTTTATTCTTTTGGTACAATCCCAACAATCACTTTATGGAAAGAAGCTGTTTCAAAAGAATGATGTAAGTTAGCCTTGTTTAATTTCTTACCTATGCTTCTTTTTTTTTATTTAGAAAATAAAAAGTCCTGAAGTGTGTCTAAAAGGAAACTTGACAGAGTCACTGTCTTTCTGTCAACCGGGTGTTTAACATCAGAAAGATTGTTCTTTGATGTTGTATTTAATGAAATGTGTTGTCCAAATGTTTTCTCCTTAGCTGAAATGCATCATACGGCTGTAATACATCAAAACCTTCCGCACTTTGACCAGAGAATCATAGAATGGCCTGGACTGGACAGGATGCTGGAGGTCATCTTGTTTCAACCCTCCTGTGATGGACGGGACACCCTTCACTAGACCAGGTTGCTCAGAGCTCCATCCAATCTGGCCTGGAATGCTCCCAGGAATGCGCCATCTGCTTCTCTGGGCAACCTGTACCAGCGCATCACCACCCTCACTGTCAAGATTTTTTTCTTAATATCAAATCTAAAACTACTCTCTTTCCAAATGAAGCCATTTCCTCTTGTTCTGTCACTACATGCCCTTGTAAAATGTTCCTCTCCATCTTTCTTGTGGGCTCTCTTCAGGTACTCGAAGGCTGCAATTAGGTCACCCCAGTCTCTTTTCCAGGCTGAACTGTCTCAATTCTCTGAGCCTTTTCTCACAGGAGAGGTGGTCCATCTCTCTAATCGTCTTGGTGGCCTCCTCTGGACTCGCTCCAACAACTCCATGTCCTTCCTGACTTGGGGACCCTCGAGCTGGATGCAGCACTCCAGGTGGCATTTTTACCAGAGCAGAGCAGAGGGGCAGAATCCCCTCCCATGCACTACTGCCCACGCTGCTTTTGATGCAGCCCAGGATGTGACTGGCTTTCTGGGCTGTGAGTGCACGTGGCTGGGTTACATCCAGCCTCTCATCCACCCCAAGTCCTTCTTAGCAGGGCTGCTCTCAATCCCCAGCCTATATTCATAGTGGGGTTTACCCCTACCCAGGTGCAGCACCTTGCACTTGCTCTTTTAAACTCCATGAGATTCCCATGGGCCCACTTCTCAAGCTTGTCTAAGTCCCTTTGGCTGGCATCCTGTCCTTCAAGTGTGTAAACTCCATACTCAGCTTGATGTAATCTGCAAATTTGCTGAGGCTGCACTCATATATTTTGTCTCTGTCATGATGATGTCCTTTAACCACCTAGACCTTTATTAATACAACAGTTTTCTGCTAATTTCTCTTTGCCACAGGGCTGGCCTGGATGTACTGCTGCCTTGGGCTATTCTGATAGATTTTTTTTCAGATACTTTGTTCTCCCTGCTGTATGTTAGTGAGAAAGCTGTACTTACCTTAAAATGAACATATTGTATCTTTTACATTTTCTTCTGTGCTTTTACAGCAATCATGACTGGATAATTGCTGCTCCTTAGGTATGGTGTTGTAAGATATGCAATCACATCAAATCTGTTGAGTGATTCTGTAATTATGTTTCATTTATTTTCATTGCTCAGACATAGTATGATTATGCACAATCTTGCTTTCCTTGATTAGCTGTTTGACCAATATTGTTTTGTAATCTATAGCTAAAATGAGAAGAATTGAAAAGTTTTAAAAACCAATGGACAAGATATTTTTCTTTTGGAAATCAGTTTTCGAGTAGTGGAGGAAAATGGGATTACAAGTGATACTGGGTTTGCATGGCCAAGCTTTGGAAGTAGGGAGGGATACAGGGGTGGCTTCTGTGAGAACCTGCTGGAAGCTTCCTCTGTATCTGGCAGAGCCAATCCCTCGGAGCTCCAAAGATGGATGTGCTGGTCAGGGCTGGGCCGATTAGAAACAGTGGTAATGCCTCTCTGACGATATATTTAACAAGAAGAAAAACCCCATTATTGCACAGATGTAATTGTGGCCAGAGAAGAGTGGGGCGAGAATAAGTGAGAGGAACAACTCTGCAGACACCAAGGCCAGTGGAGAAGGAGGGAGAGGAGGTGCTCCTGGTTCCAGAGCTGAGATTCCCCTGCAGCCCATAGTGAAGACCATGGCAAGTCAGACAGTGCACTTGCAGCCCATAGACATCCACAGGGATACAGAGATCCACATGCAGCCTGTGGATGAGACCCACACGAGAGCAGGTGGATGCCTGAGAGGAGGCTGTGACCTTGTGGTAGACCCGAGGTGAGAGGGGACCATGCTGGAGCAGCCTGTCCTTGAAGGACTGCACTCCATGGAAAAGTGACCCACGCTGCAGCAGTTTCCCTTTACAGAGATGTTCCCTGTTTGCTGTCTATACAAGACCATATTCTTGGTTTACCAAGATTCTCTTGGTAATTTTTCTCTAAGATGATGACACATATTTTTTGTTTTAGATTTGAGATATGCTGTTGCCTGTTATTTATGAAACAACATATTTATTCTTATTTAGTCTTGCTTCCAAGGCAACTTTTTTTTACTAGATTTCGTCTAAAATAATTAGCTTGAATTCAGACTATTTCTATGAGATCTAAAGTAGTTCTTAGTTTAATATAATGACATTTGAAACAGTGTAGACATTCCCTTACCAAGAGGCTTACAATATTATTAAATATGCCTACCACATGTAGCCAATTCCAAAAACCTCACTGTAAGTTGCTGCCAAATAATTAAAAGAACCAGGGAACAGACACCTGTTTTAGTGTTCTGTTTACACTAAAAGGAAAAGAAAAATAAAAGGGCTGAGGCAATAGCGGCTCTTTTAATTGGCGTTAAATTCTTTCACATTTGAAACATTATTATAGTTGAATGATAATGTTCCTCTACATGCCTGCATTACTCATCCATCCACCCACTCAGTAGCTGAGACTGTGATTTGTATCCCAATGAACTTGGTCTCTAATACCTGAAGATGCTGAATTAATATGTATTTAAAAATCTTGTGCAACCCATCTACTTTGAGACCTTATCAAGTTTTTAATAGTGAGGAGAAAAGAGGAAATGGGCTCCTGCTGTGGTAACTATCAGCTTTCTTTGTTTTTTGCTCACTGAAAATCATATTATATTTCTTTTGTTTCTCTTTTAAGTTTCCTGGTGAATATGGAGTATAAGAATTAATTTAATTTGTCTTCTAAGCCTTGTATAAATTTGTATCATCATTTGCTTATGGTTCAGCTGCTTTCCTCATTGATCTCTTCCACTTCAAGTATTTAAATAATATTGTATTATTTCCATTCACTCCCAGAACAATATTGTAATCACTGACAGTTTTACGTTCCTAATGATATTTTAGAACATTTCTGCTTGGCTTCATCCTAATCTCTTTAAAATTATGTGTACTCAATCTGTCATTTACTAACTTTTGTTTAACAGAAAAAATGCTGTAATCCAGTAGGACTTCAATGTTTACAACATCTGATTGATCTTAAACACTTTATTGCTTTTTAATAGCTAGATACATCCTGAAACTGAACGTGTATTCTTTGTTAAATCCCCTATTTGCTGCAAAATCCATATAAGAAATTTCATTATCTTTACCAATTCTTATAATTAATGTCAATATCTTCCTGACATTTCCGCTCAGAATTTCTGGTGTTCTCTTTATTCTCATCCCTGAAATAATAGATGTGTTTATTCAGCTATAAAACTTAGTAGTATTTCTGAGTTCCAGTTGCTGGAAAATGAAAGATAGTTAATGGACATATAAAAATACCAAGCTCAAGTACTATTACATAAAGGTTGCATTGTGGAACAGTTATCTGCAAGCCAGTGAGGTATTAAGTCATATTTAATGGTAAGTAATCAGATCACATGGAGAATAGTCAGGGTATCACACACAGCTTCTGAAAGCTGTGCAGTTTTAACCTTGAACTCAAAGGCAGAAAAACCAATAGCTGTTCTGCTTGATCTCTTTTGTTCAAAAGCAGAAATGCTGAAAGAAAACTTCATTAAAATTTCTTCATCATATAGGTGATTAGCAATGATAAATCCTGACATATTTTTCTAATACGGGGAGTGCACTTCTGTGGTGTCCATGGTAATCTCCACGCTGCTTTTAAGGATTTTATTCTACTTCCTTCTTAACCTAATTTTTATAAACTTCCTTATTTTCTGTGATTTACCTCTTTGAAATTTAATGTACTTGGTCTTTCTTTGTACCCAGAATCTGCTGTATACATGATTTTGTGATCACTGTTAAAAAACTGGCACTTTTAAAAGAGATTTGAAAGTTCAATGAGATTTGTTTAAACTAAATCTCATACATCACATAGATCCAAGTCAAGATTCATTAACTAGCTCTTTCTTGATACAATCGTCAATAAAATTTACAAATTTTATCTCTATACGATGGTATTCTGACATGACATTTGTCCAGATTTTCAGAGCAGTGGAAATTACCTGGCAGAAATTATTTGCCTCCTTTGGTGCCTCACTGATTTCTCTAAGCATATTGCATATGGGGTGTGTGTGTGTCTCGTTGATGACATAAACTCCAAATCATAATTTTCAAACTTAGGCTTAAAATTTTTTACCATGCAGATTTTGTGTTAATTTACAGGTTAGCTAATTTGATTTGATAATTTATTTAAGACAGATAATTACTCTTCCTATAACTGAAATTACTTTGTCTTTCCTGAATATTTTATCCTC
Source organism: Pseudorectes ferrugineus (assembly GCA_008033365.1). NCBI lineage: Eukaryota > Metazoa > Chordata > Aves > Passeriformes > Pseudorectes > Pseudorectes ferrugineus. Next base: position 4,636 of record QWTY01018857.1, on the reverse strand, counting down.
TACTCTCATACAGTTACATTGATTGTCTGACTTCCATAAGTTTCCAACATGTATGGTATATTAATCTGGCATTTTATTTTGGATCACACATTCCAATTTCTCCATCTTGTTTCTTAGGCTTCCAGCATTTATAAGGTGGAAGACATTGATTGGTTACATTTCATGTCACTCTTTTAAAATGTCAGTTTGCTTCTTGTTTCTATATTTGATTATTTGATTATTTCTACACCAACCTATCCTCTTTTTTGAGAATACAGATATTTTTTTGTCTTCATCTTTACAAATGTTATCTTAAACCCTGTGTATTTGTTCCTGTCAGCTTTCCCTCACTACTCAGTGTAAAGTTCACTGTCACCCCTGTTCATTTTAGTCATCAGGATCTTGGTTCCTTAGAGCTGAATTCAGATCCTTTCCTTATGGCCAGAGTGCCTCAGTTCCCAAAAAATTGAATAATCCTCCTTTTACAGCAAGTTCTGAAACTGTGTGTCCATTGCTGTTCCTGGACGTGTTTGGGTACTAACAACACTACAGAGATGCTAGCAGAGACCCTGGCTGTATTTTCTAGAACTCTATGTTTTGTGTCTGATATTTTTCCTATTGCCTATTTCATTAATATACATGGAGAAAACAATTACATTACTCTCCCCAGCATTTCCAAGCTGGTTCCTTTTAATGGCTGTACCTTCCTGTCTGGTACCTTGTAGGGCTTAGAAACCCAGAAGCCTATTTCCCTGAGAAAGGAGGCCTCCACCTGTGCAAACTGTGTTCTGTTTCCAGAAGGGCATTCTCAGTAGGGAATGCTATCCAGCAGCACCACCTGTGGCTTGTGTTAGTCTTCTCTTTGCTAGACTTCAATGTTTCTGAGTATTCCTATGAACCTTTTCACCTCTGAAATCCTATTGTGGTGAAACCACTACTTACCTGATCATTTTATGTAGTCCTTGGTCTCTGCTCACTCACTGAAGCTCTCATTGCTTTGGAGAAGTACAGAACATGTTTGTTCTCGGCAAAGAATTTATATTGACAATTAATTGCAGGCTTTGCACATGATTGTATGATACAGTAACTTTCATAAGGGCAGATTTTTGTTATATAAACCACAATTATCTGCATGCTCCACCTCATATACTAAAGCCTTACACAGCAGGTGATACATGCATAAAAATCTTCCATGAAGGACTGCTGCAGAATTTAAGTCGGGGAGAAAAAAATAATGCATTTAAATTTACAGCAGAAAGAAAAGTAACATAATGGAATGGAATAAGTTTCAAGGGACTTTGAGTCCCAACATATTTTACTTTTTTTCTTTTTGTTTGCAGATAGTTGCTGTCTTTACGTTTTCTTTCTATTTATAAGAAGTATTTGAAACTCACAATCTGTTACGGTGCTTCCTTCTGTTCAAATAGGTGGGGTTTAGTGGTAACAGCTCTTTTTAGAGTTTTAAATGCACACATTTATTTGCATATGCATATTCCTAAATCACAAATGCAGATTGCTTATGTGTCTAAGCAAATCAGGGATTATTACTCACAATAAGAACATCATCTGTACCTACTAGTTCTGTTCAGGTATCATGTCCATTTATGCACAAATAACTAGTGGATATCTGCCACATTGTGTCATTTAACAGTGCCTTCTGTCTGTCATATGTGGTGTCATTTCACACCTACATAACAATAAAAAGCAAGAATTTTCCAGTTTCAAATTGGAAAACTACGATAATTTATACAAAAAAGGGATAATTTTAATTTTTTTCATGCATGTTTTGCTTTGCATTCATATAAAGTGGATGTGAAATAAAAAAGAAAATTATCTGTAACATTACTCTCTGTTTTAAAATCTATACAAATGCATGGATGTGTGCATAAGGTGCAACAATAACTATTGAATACAAAATAAGATTTTTGCTTTTACTTTGTGAATGTAATTATATTATTTGCTTTATATGATTCCATATATATATATATATATATATATATATATATATATATAAAATTACATTAAAGTATGTGTTTCAATTAGTATGGAAACCTCATATAATTATAATACCTGGTCACATCTGTGAATATTTCAACATATACTTTATTATCATAATGTCATTGTCTCATAAAAATTCCTATTGGAAATATCAGGTAGGTCCTGGTAATATGCAGCGTGTTGTCAGAGTTTGTATTCGCAGGAGAACAGGAACAATCCTAGGGTCTAAATTTGTATACAAAAATGTTTATAATCTTATTATTTAAATCATCCACATAGCTTTAGGTGTCTTTGTTTTGTTTTGGGGTGTTATATTTTGTTTTTCTACTGTCCTTCCAGCTCAACATTGTCAATCCCAATTGGAAGAATTATTCTGGAAATCATTGTCAATGGGCCATATGACTTTTGCCATATTTTAAAAATATTTGGAAAAACCTTTTGCTTTTAGCTAAAGTCTGATGAGGAAGCATGTCTTGCCTTCCCACTGCTTCTGTTACAATCAAACTAATAAGATTTGTTTGCAACGTTAACTAATTCATAAAACAAATAGAAAACCACTTCTAAGTATCACTTATGCCAGTAAGTTTGATTCCCTTAGATAAAGGACATAATTTTGAGATCTTTGACATTTAAAAAGACATTAGAAATCCCTAAATCCTGTACAATTTATACTGAGTGATTAATATCTATGCTAATTAAATGGACATAATGATGATATACTCCTTGGTAGAATAATCATTAAAATAACACAGTTTCTGTTTGACTGTTCTCCCAGTATTACTCAATTGTAGATAATGTAGATTTTAAAAGGAAATTCTGGTTAACTAAATCACATGGTTATAGAAATTCTCTCCACCAAAAGACCTGTAGAGGAGAAGTATTCACTGTTATATGTGTAAATATTCACACTGACATAGATGTTCCTCAAAGATAAGTCAGTGTAACATAGGCATGACTATGCTTAAATGCCATTTTCAGTGTTTTTTGCAAACAAAACCAAATCTGCCATGTTTGTAACTTTTAAATTTTTTTAAAAATTTATTTATCAAGAATAGACAAATGAATGAGATTAACAAGGACTCTTTTATAAAGCAAATATTATGTTTTCATAGTTGAGGAATTTTATGCAAATATTGATGAATGCTCGTCCTATATGTAAGATAGAGAGGGACACTGCTTGATGGCTTAAGTCCTTTCCAGCATCTGACTGATGGAACTGAGCACCATAACAAACTGGGTTATCCTTCTTGATTAGGATGTGCAAACGGAGTGCAGACAGTAACAATATATCCTCATTCGTTTTTTAGTCTGTCTCAGTAGAGCTGGAAGGCAGACGCTTTCATTTTCTAAACAGTTTGCTTCCAGTGTCATTCCTTGCGTCTCTCTTTCAAATTTACTCTGTACTTCATCTATTGTCTGGTGATGTCCTTTTCAATATCCATTGCAATATAAAACATGGCCAGGGTTACCGATTATCTAAAGCTGAATTCAGAATGACCTTACTGATGGCATTTCAAATTTCAGCCAACTTCAACAACAATTAGCTTTTAACAACTGCTGTTAGAAACCCATCAAGCTGATGTAGAAGACAAACTACATATTGATTTGTGAATCCACTGATAAACTCATTGATTTCACAGCTGAACTGACTTAGATATTTGTATATGTAAATTTTTTTAACAGCAAATTGCTGAAAATTTTTAAACTCAACCCTTCTGCCAGTATTCTCTCTGCTAGGTTTTATGATGGGTTCTGACACAGGTGTAAAAGTTACATCTGCAAAAGAACTCGTAGGATATGGTATATCATCTCTATTTTCTGCTGCTTTTCCTGTCAGCATTGCCATATGCATACCAGCAGTTAAAGTTGCATGGAACTATTTGCAAGTGAATATGAAAAAATCCTTGACGTGTCTGATGATCAGCACTTAGCATTAGCAACATCATTTTTTAGGTTGCTTCATTCACCTGCAAAATCTGAAGGTTATAAAGCAACATGGAAAGGTTAAAACTTTCCAACTGAGATTTTTTTACTTGATTTTTTAAAAGGAAATCTTTTCACAAACCTTACTATTTAATGGACAAATCTACGAGAGAGGCTTCTGACCATGAGCATGTCTAATGAAATACAGTAATCTTAATTATCCTAACAATCATTTGTAACAGCAAAGAGATAGTGAGTCTTCCTACAGGGATAGTAATGAAACTAACAGTTGGGGTCGTGGGCAAAGAGAGAAGAATGAATTAGGTTTTGAAACTCCCTGACCCACCCAATTTCCAATTACTTTTTAGACACAGTTTACGGTCTTTTCAAGTGTTCTAAATTAATCAGCTTTTGCAGAAGTTAGATCAGGGCTCACTCCAACTCCAAACGAAATCTCAAAAAAATTTGAAATAATGAACCTGTTAAACCTGGCTGCTGTATAACGTGCTGTTTCTACATTGTTCTGGGTTTGCAGAGCCGTTCATACAATTCACTCTACAAGATGCTCTGAAACACATCAGGGAAAGAAATCAGCTGACAAAACCAGCAGCAATTGATTGAAGATATTTAACCTGTTATGCTAATTTTAAATTTTGTTTAATAGGAACAGTTTTTCTATCTAAGACTATTGCTTAAGTTTTAATAGAAGTGACTTGTATTCCAAAGTGAAGGAAAA
>QWTY01018849.1:0-23141 GCA_008033365.1 Pseudorectes ferrugineus | reverse complement strand
ATTTTATTTTATTTTATTTTTACAAGTTCTAATCAGCTGAGAGGCTTTACAAAAATTTCAGTATCATCTAAATTTGAAGGCCATCTTAGTCCATGCTAAAGAAAAAGAGCTAGAAAGGAGGAAGGGCCCTCCTTTCGTCCTCTCATACACTGTAGTGAAGAGAGTCTTCCAAGGTAAAACTAAACCCGTGCTCAGTCTTCAGCCTTTGGACTGTAAGAAATGGTTGATCATTTCTCTCTCTCTTCATTGGTTTGGTGTTTTTAGGAAAAGTCTGTGCTTTCAATTTCAGAAGCAAAATGCACACAGTACAATGCATTTGGAGAGCCCAGTATATTTCTATTAAAGTTTCTTATAGTCTCTGGGAAGGAAATTACAAGTTCTTGGGTTTTGCCTGACCCATTGTTCTTCTTTCCCATTCTCACAGTGAAATAAAGTACTTTCACAATCTAGTTTGTGTCCTTGGTCCTTACTTGGTACCATCTTCCTTTCCTACAAGCTATACCAGTGTTTTGGGGTCTCTTGAATGACCCACTGATTTCAAGACCTGTCACTTAGTTTGCAAAATTGATGGGAAGGCTGTAGAATTGTCTGAAGTGAAAGCTGCCTCATTCATTTGGGTTTTTTGTATGCATTATCTTACTCTGATGGTAGGATGTTTGATTTGTTCATATACACCATATTCCGTCTTTTACCACTTGCAGTTCAATGACAAACTGTCTTTTAGTAAACTCTTATTTCAGTCTACAGAGTCTGTTTTGTGTTTGCTCATTGGTCCGTGGTTTGCAGAAATTAAGTGTCACGATAAAAATTTTGTCGGGTTTTCAGCCACAGCAGGAGCTAGCAGGAACTACAAAAATAAGCAGTGAAATAAGACTTGTTCCAAAGTTCAGCAAGTGTGAGGCATGTGTTTTTGTGAGCCTTGATAGTTTTCTTAATTGTCAAGCAGTGTACAGTAGAATGTAGTGTACACCAGGAAGCTGCTCTGTACACTGTACGGAGCTTTACTGCTGGGCATAAAAGCCTTACTAACAGATGACAGGGACTAAAACACATATATCCTAAAACACATATATCTGCACTGCTTTTGTGCATGCTTGGGAGTTAATCAGTGCACTAACGCTGGTAAACCAATGGCATTTACAAGGCTGGTTTTGTGTCTGGACAGATAAATTAACATCAAAGCACACTCACTGTAAGGGCCTTGCATTTGATTGAGCAGCAAGAAATGCCACTGTGACTAGACAGGAAAGAGAAGTATTACCACAGTGAGAACAAGGCCCTGGGGTGTGGGGTGGAGTGGGGGGAAAGAAAAAAAGGTGTAAAGAAGAGATGATGCAGTAATACAGCTGCCTTGGTTTGCTGCTGTAAAATCTGCTGCAGTTGTTGCTAAGTAGAGATAGAGGGAGATTGAGATTGCAGCAACATAAAAAAATTTAAGCTGTTTTATTGTTTGGGATGCTAATGTCTGTTTCACATTTGTTTCACTATTGCATCTGACTTATATTCTATGTTTTACCTCAGCCAGACTGGTTGTACTGCAAAGCGATAATCTTGCATTTTTCATTTACTTTTAATTTTTCCAGTCTGGAAATTTGAGTGAAGTCAAATGTAAGCCTGTGAATGCAGCAGATGTATTTTTATTATCATTCAGTATAATTCTGACTGGAAGTAACCATTTCCTGAATCTTCCATCAAATGGGTTATGCATTTTCCTATGTTCCTTCAGAGAACTGATGCTATAAAGCTGGGATCTTTGTTAGTAAACTTCACCCTTCTCATCACAGCGAGGAATAATTATTACCTTTTATCACTGCTCACAGAGAGACAGAATGCAAGGTCTGAGTCCTGTTTAGGAAAGAGTGGGTTTGTGAAGATGTCAGATACAGCTTTTTAGTAAGACCTAGAAATAAATCTTGTCTCTTTTGGGGAGGAAAAGGACAGGAAATACTTGCTAAAAATATTTCTACTCTTATAATGCTGGGGTTTTCCTACAATTACATTCCTCTTTCAAATCGTTAAGCATCTAATAGCCAGTGACTACATACAAACCATTAAAGAATCAAAGGAATTGAAAATACAAGCAAGTTTGTATTAAAATTCTGGCTGTGCGAGGAATAAGGTCATAATGCTGATACTGCTTTCAGTGCAGGGCAGACATTCCTAGCACATGTGGTTTGTGTATCCTCATCTGAGTGGGTGGTCTAGAAAATGGTGCAAAATGCCACAGGAGGGCTTAGTTTTTGAGTGGTGCAGAGGAAACATTCATGATATGCTCAGCCAGTACCACCCAGGCTATCCAAGATGAAGCAGTTTTCTTTCAACTTTTATGAGCAGCTACGTTTTCACTTCGCCTATTCAGCTAAACATTTTAATTCTTTTTTTTGCAACTGTGTTAGTCCCCAACTCTAAGTTCCACGCTTGCTAGGCACCTGGTTAGGGTTGGGATGGGGTTATTGTGACATGGCTGTTTCTTTGGGAAGGGCATAAGGCAAAAGTGAAACGTGGTAGTGACTCCTTTACTATTTTTTTTTTCTACTTCTGTCCAACAAGTATGAGCCTTTGAAATGTTTTCTCTCAAAAATTGTCTTGCACATAAGAAGTTAATACTGCTTTCATCCGTGTCAGGTTTTGTTAGCACAGTGTATAGTAATTAAGTGGATGAATTAAGAATAAGCTGCTGTGAAAGTGGACATGTCTAAGATCAAGATGTGGCTTGATGGTCTTCTGGACCACTGCAAGCAGGGCAGCCTAGAAATGCTATTTTTATTGTTATTGTAGAAATGTATGAATCTCAGCCTGTGTATAAAGTGAAGTGATTAAGGTACTCAATTAGTTTTTGACTATCTCTTGCTTAAGCTCCCTTGGACATCTGCTCACCACATATGTAAAAACTTAATTGAGCGTTGGCTAGGATTTTTCTGTGCTAAACACCCCTTTCTCTTTGCATTGTCACAGGTATGAGGATAGGTTGCTGCAATTGGCACTTGCTACTGTCTTGCAACTATGGAATAGAATTCTGCAGTGCCTTGGTTTAAGTTGAATTATGTTTGCAATTAACCATGATGCTGGTTGCTCAGATGAATTTTCTTTATTGTTTACTCTTCTGTGGTTACAGATTAATATTTGCAGGGGGGCAGGTGGGGGAGGAAGGGGCAAGAGAGAGTTGTTCTCCCTCCATCAATGCAATGTCTTCTTTCGTTCCTGATTTACATTCTAAAGATAGTGACTCTAACAATAAAACATCAAGGCTCAAGCTCTTCCCATGACAATGTGATGCATTAAACATCTGCCGAACCTTTGGTGGCCTAAATCAACACTGGATTTACAGTTTCTTCTTCAAAAGGAGTTAAAGCAAGGAAAGCAAGATTGACTCTACTTCACAAAATTTTTGAGGTTAGAAGGGACCTTGAGAGAGCATCTGGTCCAACTCCATGGTTTCTCCTTGAAAATTCCATTGGGCTTTTGTCAGATTCTTTGGGAAGCTCTTTGTGTTGGCCTTTTCTCAGGAACGGAGTGTTCAAGTAAACTGAATGTACCTTTGAGCATCCAGGAACACTCTTTCAAGCCTTATGTCACTGTTCCTTTAAGAACAGGCTTTTCTTCTTCCTGCATAAGTAGTTTCTAGCCAAGGACCAAAGCTGGTACAGATCTCCCTGTACTCATAGGAAATGGAAGTAATTTTAAAGGAGCTTTTTCAACAATTTTGATATACTGTCTTATAGTCCAAATGCACTTGGTTGGCTCTGGATTTTATACTAATGATAATTTTTCTTCTTATATATTTAATAATGCACTTACTATATCATAGAATCATAGACTGGTTTCTGTTGGAAGAGACTGCTAAATATTATCTAGTTCCAACCTCCCTGCCATGGCCAGGGACACCTTCCACTACACCAGATTTCTCAGAGCTCCATCCAACCTGGCCTTGAACATCTCCAGGAGTGGGGCATCCACAACTTCTCTGGGCAACCTCTTCCGCTGCCTCACTACCGTTACAGTCAAGAATTTCTTCCTAAAATCTAATCCTACCCTTTTTCAGTTCAAAACCATTGCCCCTTGTCCTGTCACTATAGGCCCTGGTAGGATATCTCTCTGTCTTTCAAATAAACTCCCTTTAGTTATGGGAAGGCTGCAATGAGGTCTCCCCAAAGCCTTCTCCAAGCTCAACAACCTCAACTCTCTCAGCCTGTCTTCATAGGAGATGTGCTTCAGACCTCTGACCGTTTTCATGGCCCTCTCTGGACCTGTCCTGTGCTGGGGACCCCAGAGCTGGATGCAGTGTTCCAGGTGGGGTCTCACCAGCGCAGAGCAGAATAGGGGGGCAGAATCCCCTCCCTTGCACTGCTGGCCACACTGCTTTGGATGCAGCCCAGGATGTGGCTGGGTTTCTGGCTGCAGCCACACATTGCCAGGTCACATCTGGCTCTTTGCCTTTCAGTATCTCCAAGCCTTTCTCCTCACACTCCATTCTCTGCCCAGCCTGTACTTGTACTTGGCATTGCCCTGACCCAGGTGCAGAACCTGGTACTTGGCCTTGTTGAACTTCTTGAGGTTTGCCCAGGCCCACCTCTCAAGCCACTCACAGTCCCTCTGGTTGTCCCCAGTGCACATCTACTGCACTGTTCATATTGCTGTCATGTGGAAACTGCCGATGGTGCACTATTTGATGTAGATATTAAATACTATTTATCATGGTCCAGACCCTTGAGGTTTGTGGCAGTAGCAATTTGTTACTGGCACATCGAGGACTACAACTCTTTAGATGTGGCCCTCCAGCCAATTCTTTGGCCACTACCAGTCCATTCATCAAAACCACATCTTCCCAAATTAGTAGAAAGAATGCTATGGAGGACTTCTTATGAAAGGCCTTACAGAAGTGTAGGTAAATGGCATCCTTAGCTCTTCCCTTCTCCACTGTAGGAGGCCATTAATTTAGTCATGATCTGTCCTTTTTAAAATCCTATTGGCTGTCTCTGATCACCTCCTGACCTTCCATGTGTATTGATGTGTCTTCTTCACATGAGATCACCCTTGAGTGTTCTCTTCTCTAGGCTGAACAGTCCCACCTCAGCAGCATGCTTCACTGGATTCATTTGCCTCTCGTGGTATGGTGATTGATTTTGAAATATCTGTTAAAAGAGTTGATCATGCTATGTTTTCTCCCAGACTTGTGACAACAAATACATGTGGTTTACAGTCTTCTTTGTAAGACTTACATGGCTGACAGGGAGGTGTTTGTTTGCAGGATCAAGATCTTAATGGTGGAATCACAAGGCGGCCTTCAGAATTCCTACTAAACTTGTAGTGTACGTAGTATAGGAGAAACTTAGGGTAAAACCCTGTGATGCTGTGTCATCATGGCTGACTGGGCAGTGAGTCTCTCCAACACCATGGTAAACGTCCAGTTGTTACTTCTTAGAAAGAGAGCTGATATAAAACCTGACTATCCAACCACAATGGTTACTGTGTTATCTTGAACTACTAATGGTTTTGATATTTGTGTTATGGTAGCTTTGGTTAAAGAATGAATCTGTGATTACTGCGAGGGAATTTTAGGAAACAGAAGGAACTGATTGCACATTCTAGAATTTAGTAAGAACCTATTTTAGTTAATAGGGTTGAAGTAGTAGTAAAGATTTCCTAACTTTCCTGGAAAGCTCCTGAATGCTTTTTGTTTTGCCACAGTCTGATAGTTTTAATTTCTTTCTAATCCAAGGCTCTGTTTGGTCTAAGTGGAGAAAAAGAGGGTAGGTGCATGAGGTAGAGTGTGTAGGTTAGCAGAAAAGCAAAATAATGGAGTATTTAAAATAGGAAGGGACCTGGAAATCTCTCCAGTTCCAGTTTCTGCCCAGAGCAGGCTCGGCTGGAGGGTCTAGACCATCAGGCAATCCAGCCTCCCTGTGCCTTGGCTCCACTGCAGGGCTGTCCTAATAGGAAAAAGCTTCACCTTATCTTCAGCATGAGCCTCTCGTGTCAGCTTGGGCTGCTGCCTCTTACCCTCCCACCATGCACTGGTGAAGAGCCTGACTATGTCTCCTCCATCCCCTCCTGTCAGTGCCTGCAAAGTCATCCCTCCTCCCAGCTGAACCAGCCCTGGTCCTACAAGCTCTCTTTGCAGAGAGAACTCCAGCCCCACCATCTTGGTGGCCTTCCTTCAAGTCTCACCAGTCTGTCAATGTTTTCCCTGTATTCAAAGCATTATTTCTTTATGTGTTCTGAGCAGAGAGAAGAGGGGATGATCCATGGCTCTCACATAATACACAGCTGGCACCTGTTCAGCTTGCTACCTGGCTGTTCCCCCAGAGCTGCTCCCCAGACCCAGTCTGCAGTGCTCCAGCACTCTGCCTTCCATAGCAGAGCTCAACATTTGCCCTTGTTAAATTTCACAGGGGAACCATCATCCCCTTCCTCCCACTTGTCTAGGTCATGCAGCCCTGACATCAAGCACTTGACTACAGGCACACCAGCTTGGTGTCATATACAAAGCTGGGGCAGGTGCACGACATCGTCTCCCTTGAGACACTGATAAAGGTGTAAAACAGGAGAGATCCCAACAGACTCTTAAGGAATGCCACCCCTAACCAGTTTCCAGGTTGAGCACAAACCACTAATCACCAGCCTTTACACCTAAGCAGTCAACCACTGTTTTTACCCATGTAGCTGTCTCCCCACCCAGACCTCAGTGCCTGAACCCGAATATGGAAATACCATGGCAGAATCCGTCAGTTACTAAGGTTGTGGTAAATGACATCCACTGCTCTCACTTTTACTCTTGGTAAATGCATGATGTTTTTACTTGCCACAACCACCACCTTCATCTGCCTGGAAGAGATTTCCAAGGGGATTGGCTACATGAATTTCCCAGAAGCTGAGATGATACCTGGCTTGTAGTTCACCAGATCACCCTTCTTTTCTGTTTGTAAGGAATAGGTACTACATTTACCTTTCTGTAGTCATGACCTGTCAAGCTGTTAGGGTGTAGCTGTGCTAGGGTGTCAGCCAGCTTGCTTAGCACCTGTTGATGTGTCCTTTCAGGTCCTATGCACACATGGGGGACAGGATTGCTCCAGAGATGCTAGAACTCCTCATTGACACCTAGTACCTCCTTTCTTCCTTGAACCTTGTCCCTAGACATGAAGGCTTGGTAGACCCTTTCAGCAAAGTCCAAGGTGAAGACGACACTGGGCACCCCACAACCTTATCCATGGCCGCTAAATAAAATCTGGATTATCATGAGTGGGACAGTTATCAGACCATAAAGCTCGATCATATGTAGTCTGACCCATGGCTGCTGTGCAGTTTAGAGTAGGAAAAGCATCTGTAATCCAGTCTGGGGCATTTCTTCTCATGAATGGGGGTGCCAGGTAACCAGTTGCAAGGGTTTTCTGTCTCTTCCTATTGTCAGAGCAGCACAAAGGGTCTGAAGGAGAGCTGGGGATGCATTCTTTGTCTGAAGATACATAAACAGAGAAATCATTTGTTGAGTTTTAGCGGGGTTCCCCCCCCCCCCCCTTCTCTCTCAAGACAGATGCCAGAAAACTAGGCAACAAATATCCTTTTCTTAATGAAACAACACCAGGTTACACATTGATATGCAAACTTAAAATGATGAATCAAATGTAAACTTTGTTTAGCAATGAATTCTGTGTAACATAAAGGGTTAAGAGGACTGTGGTCTTCTTTGAACTTTCCCCAAAAGGTCAAGGATTTATGACACATAAAAACTTCTGGACAATATTTTTTTTACACTAGGAAGTTTTCCCAACAGAGAGAATCTTTTCTTTAGTGACTTCTTTTACCATAAAAGGTGAAATGTAAAATGGGAGTCAAGCTGTAGAAAGACTTGAAGAAATCCAGGCTGATGATATGATAAGTAGGATTCGTAAAACCCAACGGAAGTATCTGTTTGGCTCCAGGAGATCTGGTGAATGAGTTTTCATGTCCAACCTGTCATTAGCGATCATTTATGTTAACCATCTCCATAACATATGCTGAATTTCTCTGTGTGGTTGCTCCCAACTGTGTGTTGCTGAACTACAACTCATGTCTGAATGACATTTGGTTTTAATCTGAGAATGCTACATGACAGAAAATTGTCCCTTGTTCCCTGTCCCTAAAATCAGTGATCTTCCCTTCATTCTAAGTGTCCAGTTTGTGCTATTTAAGGTATATACTTTTGGTTACCTTCATACCAAACGGAAGCATACCCCCCTTTTCTTTCAGTACCTGAAGGGCATGGTTTTCTTTTAACTGCAACTTAAGTTTCTAATTTAACTGTATTCTCTGCTTAATACAGATGCATAAAGAACAGAGTATGGACATGCTCTCTCCTTTTTTCCCAATGTGACATTTGTTCCTCCTACCAAAGTACTTTGTCACAAATCACAGAATATCTTGAGTTGGAACAGACCCATAAGGACCTTTAAGTGCAACTCCCTGCTCCTCGCAGGACCATCGAACGCTAAACCACATGATTAAGTTGTTGTCCAGATGCTCCTTGAACTCTGTCAGGCTGGTGCTATGACCACTTCCACAAGGAACCAGTTTTCCAGTGCCCAGCCACCCTCTGGGTGAAGAACTGTTTCCTATTGTTCAATCTGGACTTCCTCTGATGCAGCTTCAAGTCTATTTCCATGTATCCTATAGCTGGTCTTCTGAAGAAGAAGGTCAGTGTGGTCCAGAAGGACCACAGAATGTCTGAAAAGATTTGTCCAAATTTGTCCTCTAAACTTCAGTGGAAGCCAGAACAAATATAAACCATTTAGAAGGCATGCAGTTGCCACTGTATCTCAAAACAGACCAAGGACTGTTTGAGACTCAAAACTCAAGTGAAATGTGTTCTAAATTAAGGAATTATAAATGTCTAATTTCCTCTAAGTTTGAAGGAGAATTCAGGAAAAGGGAGCATTAGAAAACTGGTGAAACATTTAAGTCATGCTGTTCAAATATGAGGCTGATCAGAGAGAATAGATAAATGGTAAGGTACCCATTTGCAATGTTGGTGCAGTGTAAAGGGTACATACAGGAAAAAGAGGTGGAAGACTCTTTCTTTGAAGGTAGGAACTGTTATAGCACCAAAGCTGAAAGTTGATTAATAATGCCCTCTTGAAGTTACTGGCTTTGTCTCCTGGAGGGAAAGGAGGCACATGGAGTGCCCTTGCCAAGGACCTGTGACAAGAACAGAGAACACTTGTCTTTGCAACTGTCCTGCCTGCAGGCAAACAGGCCAAGAGGAAAGGTACCGTGTCTGCTAACAGGAAGGAGGGAATGAGCTTTGGTGCTGCTAATTGCTTTCAATGGGAATACCATAAGAAATTATTAGAGGTAGAGACTGGGCTAGAGAGAGGCAGGAATGCAGGGTGTTGACATATATGCATCTTGAGGTGAGAGAGCATGAGACATTAACAATAGTGTTAAAATTTACTTAGGAAAAAAAAAGTTCAAAGGACTGATGTGGATGAAGGTATGTTAATTTGCTAGAGGGAAGGAGTAAGAGCAATGCAAACCAATACAATGATGTTTTGTGGGGCTAATCTTCAGAGAGTATTTCTTAAGTGGAGGAATATCAGACATGGTTTTATGGAGTCTTTCAAAATTCCAGTACAGTGGATCTAAATGTGAAACTACCAAAAGTTTTTCTGGTGTTCAAAAGCTGAAACGCAAAAGCAGCCTGTACCCTAGGAAATCGAGTCAATATACAAAAATGACAGGTTTTTCTCACTTGGAGAATGAGGGCTGTATGGAATACATTTCTGAGAAAAGTAAGTTAAACAGTCATTTAATGAGATCAGGATATCTTGATTTGTTCCAGGGGAGGTGAAGATGCCAAAGAAGCAGGGTGAAAAAGTTCAAAAGTGAGCTTTTGATATTTTCAGAAGGTTTAATATCTTTTCCTGTCCCCAAATTTTAGTATGCTCTTGCCTCTGATTAACCTTTCACCTGTGTTGTGTGGCAGAACAATGATGCCTTTGTTAAGCTCTCAGCAGAGCTACTGATTCATTATGTCCTACTTAATGTCTATTGGTAATCCTCCAGTTTATCTGTGGTAGTTTTGGGGGTTTTTTTCTTTTTGTCTTTACCTTATCAAGCAACAGAAACAAAAAATAGCACTCAGACTGTTCTGCCTTGTATTTCAACCCCAAATGCTGAAACATGATAGAGAAGCCATTTCTCTTTAACCAGTTTAACATACCTTGTATTGAGTATTGGCTTTAAAAGCATCAAAAGCATTTAAAAGTCTGAGCTTGCACTCTCTTTTCTGAGATGAAAGAATAGTGCTTCAGATTTTCTACCTCACAGTTCTGTCATTTCTGGAAGTGAACAGGAATGACAACCATTTGAAATTTTTTGCCAAAACAACATGGTAAAGTTTTCCACAGTATACAAGTGGCATTAACATTCCTCTTCAAAAGGGTCCCCCAGTCACTGAAGCTTTTACCCCGTTTTGTTCTCCACATGCATAAGTATTTTATTTATGTGTCCTTGTCATGGATATCAATTGCCCAAATCGTGTACCATAGTATTGGGACTATAGAAAAACACCCATGTGCCTCCTACTGGGTGTAAGTTGCCCGAGTCTGTAACAATATTGGATCATGAGCTCTGACCTCAAGAAATGAAGATACAGCAGTAGGTCTCTATACTTTCAGTATATAACTCCACAACAGTCCCCAGAGAGGTTTGATAAACCTTTAAAATCAAGAGTAAAGAATTCAGCCAGAGTATGTCAATATTTATTCTTTCTGTATCGCAGGAGGAGTATTCAGAGAACTCATTCAATTTGCTACAATTTCTGTACAGCCTTCATCTGAGATTTGCAAAACTGAAAGGTCTGAAAGGTAATGCACCTGAAAATATTGAGTGTTTTGTCTGCTGGTTTTGCCTAAAGGTTTGGGGTGTTTGACTTTTTTATAAAGTTTTCTTTCACTATCCTTTGTTAGTGAACATTTGAGGTTTTGGGGTTTTATCTTCTTATTATTGATGAAAGCATTAAAAATTGATTGCATATAAGCAAATATTTTAATAAAAAATTAATGGTTATTAATGGTTAAATTAATTGTTAATAATGTGGTCTCCTTACAGCATCTGAAACTGTCAGGTGAATTTGCTGTCTCCAAATTTAGGTAACTAAACACATGAATTTTTACAGATCTGCAGAGGGCCACAGTAGCTGAAACGTTTTGCAGGCAAGAGGTTTACTATACACCCTACAGCCTTAACTGAAACAGTTATTGAATCACTTATTGTCACTCACTGTAAATCACTTTTACAATACTTTGGAGATTGAATTATTGCTTACACAGCCCTGTGAGTAGACACAGCATTCCATTGGTGTCTGAACATCATGCAGAAATTGACCATCTCAAGAATACATATATACAAAACCAAAACAAAATAAGAAAAATTGAGATGCCCAGGAGCAATTGGACTGAATTTGTTGTCAGCAGTGCACCAATTTCAAAAGGACTATTGTACCAGGGAAAGTTAGCAACACCAACCTATTCAATCTGTGTGCTGTGCTTTTGAAAACAAATAGATCAAATGATTGAAACAGAATCAAATACTCTTTCAATGAGTCTCCATTAGCCCATTGTTCATTGGCTAGACAGCCCAGGTCTGATTCCAGACAGTGCCATACCATCACAGACCTTGGGCTGCAAGTGTGAATGCAAAAGTGCATTCATTGAATAGGTCTGCAAGGTAAACGTTTTCATGTCTGAGATTGAAGGCTGAGGATATTTAGCCATCTTATAAGGGAGAAAATCAGTTCATCTTTCCTGACATCCTCTCTTGTTACCCATCTGGGAAGGCATATCTCACATGTGATCAAAATAATCCCCTTTCTTTGTACATGGGCCACAGACTGTTCTCATACCTCATAGCAAGTCCTCATCAAAGTAGAAGATCTGACTGGACTCTGAAGTGTGCAGGGTCCATGCTCAGTGATCTCATCTTCCAGTGACTCCAAACATGGTGCTCAAGCCTGTACTACAGCAAGAAGCAGCTGTCATGGGAAGGTTAGTGGATTTTTTGACTCCATCCGTTATGATGCCATATTGAACCGAAGTCATGGACCATTTATGTAGTCAATTTAGGTTACATTTTTTAAGGATTTTGAAACCCTAGGACTGCAACTACTCTATTCCTGCTAACTGCTTTGCACCAAGTTACTGGTTCTGCTGAGCTGACAATACATTCCCAGCTCACTACAAGTTTTGATGGAGACACAGATTCATGCACAGCAGCACTGTGAGGGAATGATTGTTGGAACCTAATGCTGTTTCTACAATCAGCTTCCCTCTGACTGTCATCAGACTCTTGGTTTTTCAGTTCTAGATTTGGTATGGTAACACAGGAGTGTTCCTTTATCTCACAGGGGACTTCTGCAGTTCTTTTTATTATTAATAAATTTAAATAAGAAAAAAAATACTTACAGTCACTCAGTTCTTTCTTTCATTGCTTCTCAGTTAAATACAGTTCAGAGGTATTAGGTGTGCTCAAAGGAGCTGTATAACTTCTCCAACATGCCACCAACTCTGCAATAGCTGCTGGGCTGGCTGTTTCAACCCATGATACCCAGTCACTTATTGCAATATGCAAGTCTTTAGAGAATTTGCAGCCATCTACTGTGACTGTTGCATAAGATGCAGAGTCCAAACTCCTAAGGAGACATATAGGAATTTAAAAGATGTGGTGCTTAAAATGTTGGGTAACTTTAAAGATTATATGGTGCCAATCCCAGAAAGAAATTCCTACTGATCTTCCTATGATATGGAAAGGGGAGGACTAAAGTAAAAAAGGATTGAAAAAGTAGAGGACTTTTTCAAGAGTAGAGTAGAGAAGTTAGAACCTGTGCGTAAGCCTCAGCATTTATCTGTTTATGGCACTGCTGAAATATAAATATAATAATCTGCAAATTACTTGAGGGGTTATTTTGTGACCCTCTCCTCTGCCCTCCCTTCTTCAGAGGCATGCACAGTATGTTTTCTGAATTGTTTTATGACTGAAAATGAGAAGTAATAAATATTTTTTGAGTCTGTATTTTTCAGTCTGGAAGATATTTTGTGGACCCACATTGTGACAGGATGTGTACATCCCATTCCTCTTCTGCGAAAATCAAGAGTAGTAGGATACATAGACATAATCCTTAAAACAAACAAAGCTTTGCAAACAGAGTTTTAAAACTAGTAAATGTTGAGGGGTTTTTTTCCCATCTGTTTATTATCCAAAAGCACACAGTACCTCTGGTGCCAATTAATCTAATTGGTTTGCTTATTTGGTCAATGTTTTCAAGTGCCACTAAACACTCTCAGGCTTTGGCATGCAATTAAAGAAGATGATTTCAGTAGTTAAAAAGAAATAAAAAGGAGAAAAAAAGGGACAATTAAACCATATTTAAATGTCTTTGTGAGAGCTCATGACTAAATGTGTACACTGTTTATACAGATGCATGTGAAAATATGAGTCTGTAACTGATTTGGAATATTAAATAGCTTCAAGATTATTGTCTTTCACTAAAAATTCTTTGGAACATTAATCATATAGTGGCTTTTAAAAAAGATAGTTCTTTTTTCTAGCATTCTTTGTTTTCCAGTTTTGATTCCTTTCTCTTCCCTTTTCCTTTGTTTCTTGTCTTTACTACTATGTCTTGCTCATGGTTCAAAGACCATGAGGGAGGCTGACAAGGAGCAGAGTAATAGTGAGGTGGAACAGGATGTGTGGCTCCATAGGTCAGCTTGGCATTTGTGACGTTCCTTCAGCGGCAGTGGGCTGTGGACATAAAATGAACAGTAAGGCTTTTATTTTCAACATACCGTTTTTTAAAATCGCTGTTTAAGGGAAGTGCTTGCCTACAGAATACTGAAAATACTGCGTTGCAGTGTCCGAGAGTGTGAGATTGTGTGGAACAAATGCCACCACCCTCTCTTGACACTGCTAATGGTACTTGAGTGTGTTGTCCTGAACACTGGCTCATTACCTGGTGCATAACACCAATTCACACACTGAGGAGAAGTGTTTCAATTTTTATTCTAGTTTGCACAAAGTAGGGAGCTAGATGGTAACCCATAAAAAGGCTGGCTCACCAATCATCAGAACTTTACATTATTTATACATTTTCTTAAACAAAGGCATCAGCATTCATTGATTACCAATTACATAACTTTTCTATTATTTACAATTCAAACCCCTATTTGCCAGTTATGTTTCTCAGTTTTCGTTCTAATTAGTCCACATATGCAATTCGTGTCTCCATTTGCGCTTGGTCTCCATTTTGAGTAGGTGGTCAACCAGGCAATGGTGGCAATCACCCACTGTCAGAATTACCTTAACCCCAGCTACTGGTCAGTTCTGCTGACTTCACTCCTGGTGGCTCTTGCCCAGACAACCCCATTCATGTTTGCATTGTCTTCTCCTTTCCTTAAAGCAAAAGATTAGCCAAGCACACAATGTTCACAATGCAATTGCTAATCATAACTCTCTAGCTATAGCTACAGATTAACAACAATAAAAATAAAATGGAGAAGTTTGATTCAAATCTTGAGGGGCTCAAATCTTAAGGGGCTCAGTATCGAGTGCAGAGCCCTCTGTCTGTTCAGACTTTGAAGGCTCTGTCCTTGAATACTGAGACCTCCATCTTGCTCTCCCTCTGTGCAGAGGTGCTTTGCCTGTGCCAGAGAAACCCCAGCCGTCCATAACCATCCCCTGGCAGCAGACATCCAAAGAGCTGTTGGGAGAACAAGTGTCACCTTCCTGTCCCATGCCCTGGTGTTCTCAGGTCTGTCGCTCCAGACACCCATGAGCTTGCTTTGCTGTGTCTGACATTGCAATCTGAGGAGTGCTCCCATGCTTCTCCCAGTCTCCCACTCTCACTCCTTGCAGGCTCTGTGTTTTCTCCATGCCATCCCACACATCTAAACAAAACTAAAAATATGAAGAAAGATACTGACACCAGGTTTTAAACTAGATGAGATGCAATAACTTCATAGTGGAAGAAAAATCTCTCCTACTCTGCCAATGACTTTGTTGAGGATGTAGAAATTTACTAATGGCTGATAATTAACCCCCCACTCTTTCAAAGAGAAATAAAATATAATTGCAGTAGAAAACTAGGTGGGTGGTTAGTTGAGTGAAATTTCATTTTAAACAAATGATGCATAAATATGCAGAGCAGAAGAGAAAGTTATCTCAGCAGATTACTTCTCTTTTTTTGTACTCTAGTTTTCTTTTACTGGGCAATCTTTTTATGAATATTGTATTAATACTGTACGAGAGATATGGAGAATCAGCATATTTGAAGTTAATGGCACAAAATACAGTAATCTATAAACAATTGAATAATGTGAGTAATTCTATGCCAGCAAGTGTCTTATGTCTCTGTGCTAGTCCCTTTAATGCAAATGAGACTTCACCATCTTAGGTTTCCCAAAATGGAATTATATACCTAGAAGCCTGCAGTTTGTTTATGTTTCTCTTCAAACTAACGGCACATTGTGGTTGTATTTAATTAAGCCTTTTTTCCAGCCTTTTCAATCTTCAAAACATCTTCATGGGTTTTGATCTTCACATAGTTGCATTTATGCTAATTAGATTCAGCCCTGCACTGAGACTCTCGTGTATAAATGCTAAAATAAGAAAAATAACTACTTGAATGTTGCCTCCCCAGCAATACTAAAGGCAAGATAGCACCACAGGTTTTTTGTGTGTGTATATATATAAACATATATATATATATGTTTAAAAATTCACTATATTTTGCTTGGTTACTAATTTTCACTGCAACCCCCCAAAAACAAGGTGAGGTGAAAGGGTCTCCCTTTTCTTGCTTAGAGGGAACTAGGAGGTTATAATATGTGAGACCTTGGGGAGTCCATAATTGTTATACTACTACTCAGTTTAACTGTGTTTGATACAGAAGTCCTTGTCAGGCTGAGGTGTTTACAGTCCAAGGCCTTGTTTCTCACAGGAGCCACTGAAAATCCTTGAGAGGAAGATAAAGGGAACAGCTGACGAACAAGTATTAACTGTTTTTTACCAAAAGTCTGTTGTCTTATGAACCTCAGACTTCAGGACACAGTTTAGTTTAGACAAGGGGGTTGTTCTCCTCAACCACTAACAACACGCAGGAATGTCTTGTTGGCAAATTTGGGGATAGGGAATAAGACTAAAAGGAGGAAATGAAGAGAAAGTGAGTATATTTGTTTATTTTCCTGTTGTATTCAGTGAACAAGATGGACTGAGTAAAATGAACAGGGAAAACTTCCCATCTGCTTTTCTGATTTTCTTTATTGAAAATACTCTGTGAAGAGCAATGAAATACACAAAGCATGCTAACGCAAAGTGTCTGTCACAGGCCAGTGTCGTGTCCGGGAGCCAGTGGGCCCTCATCTCTGATGAAGGGATCACCATCATAATCAGTGTGCGTGGGTTAGACCCTCACTCCTGTAAAACCAAATGTCAAAGTTCTCAAGATCTTGGCAATATTCCCCATTAGATGCACCTGCACTGGGTTGTTAGTTGTCTTCATCATCTAGCTTCACATCTGACTTTTTTTCTGCTTTTAAAGGCAAAGGAATCTCCTTTGCTATGGATCATAATGAAAAAAATTGGATGAAATAGACATCTGTACAGTGAAAAAGAGAACTCAAATCTTAAATTCCCCTTGACTCGTTCTCAGCCACCTCATATTTTATGAAAATGGAGGAGAAGATTGGAGACATCTGCACGGTTTGGTTTTGTTTTTTTCCCAAAGGAATGTACAGTTGATTTGCCTTTTCAAGATGTCACTTTTTTTGGTAGTAAAACAGTCAAGGAACCATTGAGACAAATATATGTGAATTGTATGTCTTGAATTTTAAATCCCACATATTCAGAAGCAGTTCTTGTTTCAGAGTTGAAAACAAATGTTTCTAGTGTTAATGGGATTTAGTGATCTAAATCTATTATGCCTTGTGAAGTCAGTGCACACTGAGAAGCACGCAAGATAGTTAGACAATTGCTTGGCAATTACCACCCCCAGCCCACAAAAAAAATTCAAAACCCTGTGAGAAACCCACCTAGAAACACCACAGAAAATGATCACCAAAGCAGCATAGAATTATGTGATAAATAAACCCCCTGTGAATAATTTTGGTAGTTCTACTATAAATAATGGGCTCAAAGCTTTTGGCCATAAGCTCAGTGAAACTAGTTACAGCATTTTCATGGCTTTCCATCAGTTTTGGATGGGGTACAAAGTACTGTCCCACTCAAGGGTTAGGTTTCATTGCCTCAGTTTTAAACATGTACAAGCCACTCTATAAGGTGTAATACAGTGTTAGGGCAATATCTGTCAATATTATTCATTAATTTAGATAATAATTGATTTTTGTTGATGTAGTAAATTTTCAGCCTTTCTGAAAATCAAGCTTTACATAGCCAATGGATCTGTAAAAATAGCACACTGAAGATCATGTAGACAGGTAGCATTGACAACAAGGAGCAAAGTCATGGACTTGGGCCTCGTGGAGTATCGCCACCAGATCAGAATGTGACGACTGTCTGCTATAAGCAGTTCCTTCAAAACTTGGCTCATGAACTAACTGCCTTCTGATAGATCCATTCCCTGACAGACTTCTTCTATTTGCAAATAAGGAAACCCATAAATGTTAATTGAAATGTGGGAACAGTCTGAATGGTTTATAATTTCATTCTAGGGAATAGAATGCAGTAAATCAAGGTTAGTATTCAGTAGCCTGTTACTGTAAATGCTTTAAAAATAGTCTTGAAATAATGTTTACCTTTTCACTCAAGACAGTTATTCACTGAGGTGCTACCTTGTGGTAAGCCTAAACTAAGGATTCTGCAGGCCAAGCGCATGTTATAATCAAGCAGTAATCAAAATGTACATCAAGGTTTGGAACTGAGAAGAATTATTCTTTCAGCCTTTTGGGTTTTTTTTTTTCCTGCTATCATAAAACCTGTTTTTTAAAGTTTCATTGCTTTTCTAAAGGAATAAATAGAAATGAACACTGTTTCTATTGTGATGTTATCCTAAGTACCTCGCAGGCATTGTACCCAAACTCTGGTTTAAAAAATGTATCTTAAACCACATTTTTTCAGTCTTTGATCTGCAATGCAAAGATGAAAATGATGCCCTGGCCTTAAAGCATCTAGAGGCCTGCTTAACAAATAATTTTCTTTTGTTCAAGGACAAGAATTACAAGTGTTTGGACTGAACCTTTTTGTCATTATTAAAGATTTCCATTTTTTTAAAGTTCTCTATTTAGTAAGTTACTTTGCACATGGCTTTCTAAATAATTATTTGTGGCTATAGTACAGATAGACACATTTCACAAGTTTAAAGTAATTCTTATTTTAGATTTATTTAGGACAAGAAGACACAGTCTTAAGTTGCACCAGGAGAAGTTTAGGTCGGACATTAGGAAGAATTTCTTGACAGAAGGAGGGATTAGGCATTGGAATGGGCTGCCCAGGGAGGCGGTGGAGTCACCATCCCTGGAGGTTTAAGGAAAGACTGGATATGGCACTCAGTGCCATGGTCTGGTTGACAAGGTGGTGTTGGGTTGTAGGCTGGACTTATTGATCTCAGAGGGTTTTTCAACCTAATTGATTCTGTGATTCTGTGTAATTCTCTTATTTCTTCAACATGGCAACGGCATGTGATATTTAGAAATGATTCTCTGTGTTTTAATTAGTGCCCTATCTTCAGCAGATGTCTTGGGTGCTAGCTTAATGGTTTGTTAACCATTTTGTAGAACCAGGAGGAGCTGTTAAAACAGAGGTCTGATCCCTTGGTCAATGGAGATGAAAATTTTATCCAGTAAATCCTTAAGTGAATCTAACAGAGAACACAAAACTTTGTCTGACCTATCTTTCCATTTCTTGTTTTGTGTTGAACTGTTTTAGAAGACGAAAATAAGAAGCAATAGTATGCAATAAGTTTTACAACATACAGATATGGCACAGTGAAATGATATGACCTTATGAATGCTTTCCTAGCTTATATTAATACAACCAATTTTAAACACTAGCACAAGCTTATTGATGAAACAAATGCAAGTGCTAAACTCGGTGATTTTCAGAAATAACTGAAGGCTGCATTTGGATCTTTCTGTCAAGTACCACTTTCAGATAATCTATGTTCTGCCTATACAATTTCCTGTCATACTTTAAAGGGAAATGATATGCTGTGCTTTTCTGTGGTGCTATGCACAGTTCAGCTGCTGAAATCCTGTATCCCAGACTTTGTGACATTCAAATGCTGCATGTAATGACCTCAGAGTCAAAGCCCACTAATGTGGCTGGTACCCAGACAATGGCAAAAGAGTGCAATTCTTACTGACATTTATTCAGACATCTCCTGTGCCGTGGGAAAGGGGAGACATTGGTAAGGCATTTTGAAACTAGCAGACCAGACTGGTTAAATTGCCTAACAACTGGTGATAGTACACATCCAGGAAAGACATGGGTAGGATTAGCACAGCTTGCTCATGAGCTGCATCCAGCCTTGTGAGACTTCTTGCTACCACCCTGTCTGTAAGCTTACCAGAGCTCTGGTTTGGGATATGTCCTTTTCATAGTGGATATGACAGTTATGATTTTCCTACAGCTTCCACAGGACAACTTCTGGGATTTCAATGGAACTTCAGTGAAGAAAATATTACACTACAGAACAACTCTGTTGGCGTACTGTGTTCAAATTGTGATTTAGTAAGTAGCAAATTTTTTATAATATCTTTTGATATAATTGCTGCTTTTAGAAGGTCGTATTTTTCATGAAAAATTTCAGCCTAGGAGTAGTCTGTTAAAAGTAAGGACATTACAGTTCAAAAGATATCAATATTATTCTTACTAAAAAAAAAAAAAGAAATATGACCTTTGTTTTCTTTGCTGCTTTATGAAAAGCTAATGACCATTGGTGTTTACTTCTTAAAATAAGAAGAAAAATCAAAGAGGTCAGACTTCAGCTCATGGTCCCTGAAACACTCCTCAGGACCCATGTTGAAGGTCCTGACTGTTTATTTACATTTGATAAGCTTTTTCCTATACTACAAGTCTTTCTTAAAAAGTAGGCATATGATTAAAGATAACATTGTTTTTCCATTATTTACCTCCTGTAATTACTGTGCTAGCAGGAGATGCAGAAATTCAGCAGTTTATTAAAGACATTGCATTAACTTTAGCTACCTAGCTATAAACGTTGCACTCAGTAATGCTCAGTAACACTCATGACCTTACGCATAATAAGCATGATGAACTGAATGAAAGTTTTGAACAGCTGACATTGAAAACACTGGGGACACTGGGAATACTATTTGCTTTACGGAAACAAACTGACGAAAATTCAATAATTTCTGACTTCAGCAACAGTTTTCCTCTCCACGCTGTGCCCTGATTGTGTTTCAAGTGGATGAAGCATGCTAGCCAGTCAGCTCTCTGGGTCCATAAAAGTGAGAGGGGCTGTAAACTGAGCTCAGCTGTACAAGCAAACCTGCTGTCTGGCATCAATTCCACTTGGTGTAAGTAGGAAATCTGAAACAACTGCAGCCCTCATGGTAGAATATTCATGTGGAGCGGACAGTGAAATTCCCAGATTCCTTATTTAAACACTAAACATTTTGATACTTTTAGCCAGCAGTGTTTCGCTTTTGAAAAAGGAATCCTGATAACATGCCCGTCTTCACATCATAAGCTCATAAATGTAAAGGATTTTATACATCACATCTGTTAATTTAGCTGATGACTTTTCTTTTGCTTTGTTGCCAGTGTTTTTGCAGTCCAGCCTCCTCCTGTGGGGACAACGTCTTGGCCTTTATATTATGTACTATCTCCTTAACCGATGGAAAAGCCATGGTAAATCTCACTAAAAAATGTTATGACAGCCTTGAGAACCTGGGTCTTCATTTTGTCTTGGGAATGGTAAGTTGCTCTTTCTTGTTCTCTCCTCTGGAATAGTGTTGAAGCATATGCAAGTATGTGCAAACTGTTGTAAAAATTCAGGTGCCTTTTGGGCTAAACCTTTGCTATGATCAGAATAAACTGAAGCGTAAAATATATTCTAAGCCCTCTCTTCAAAATAACTGACAAGAATCATTACTTCAGTAAAAGAAACAACGGTGTGCCTCAGCAGCAGATGGGTATGCTTGGATGTTACATAGATGAAATTGCATCTATTGTGCTTGTTTTTAAAGTGGGCCCATCAGAGTGTTGATACCAGTTTTAAATGCTTAAATTTTGCATGTTAGAGATTAGTCTTATCCTGTGTCACTGTCAAAAGTGCCAAGAAAAGAAATTTATCTCTGCTTTTTATTTCTGTATGGAAATTTGTAGCTCAGGAGCTACCCTGAGCTACAAACGCAACAGGGCTGGAAAGCCTAAGCTGGTTGTCATAGCCCAAGTTTCTGGTCTATGAGAAGATGAAAGAGAATGCATTATATTATCTTTTTCTTCGCTGCATAAAAAATAGACATATATTCCTTGAAAATATGGCAATTGCAATGTGGAATGCTTTATTTTTTGTGGTTATGCCAAACACAATACCATGTATGTAATACCAATAAATAAAAAAATCCATGTAGAAACAGGGTACCATTTCCTCTCTCAGGGTGAATTTAGAGATTCTCTCACAGGCATGATTCAAATGCTTTCATTAACCGTAATTCAGCGCTGCTGTCTCTAAATTTTGACCGATTAAGCCAGAGAACACAAAGAAAGAAAGAAAGAACGATCTCAACTCACGACATTTTTTTCATCTCTTCCATGAAATCCTATTGACATAGTGTAGTTTCAGAAGTAAGCCACAGCTGGAAGTCCCTTTGCTTCACTATCTGGACTTCTACGTATTTTTCCAACTGGAAAAGGAAGATGACTGTTTGTAATCCACATGGGATACTTCCCTTCAGCCATATCCTGTCAGGAATGGGCATGCTGAGAGAGATTTGTCTTGAAGAGCCATTGAACAAGCTACTGTTTTTTGAAATCATGCTGAAAAAGATACTGGAAGAGATTACAGTGCTGCTGGTGTACCTGAACCCATAGTAACAATCCTTTCAGCATAATCTTTCCTAGTTGTCTCAAAAGCAGGGCTATATCGTGCAAGGTCTATGTAGCAGAGAAAACACATGGGCGTTTTCCTGACCAAGGAGCAGAACCATCCCATGGCCTTGGAGGCTGAAGGTGGCAGGGCCATGGTCAGGCAGATGAGTCAGGCTCAGGAAGCAACAGCCGGTGAACAAAGAGACCTGGGCCAGAATACAGATTTCATGACCAAGACATTTTCAGTGCCATCTTTACTACTTCCCAAAACCAAAGAAATGAAGGAGAGTCACCATATAAAAGAAAAAAACCAGTAAAAACGCAAACCAAAACGAAAATCCAAAACCTACAGACCCTGGAAACACTGACTTCAAGTGTTTTGCATTTAAAATAGTTACAGAGACTTGTTATTTCCCTCTTCTTTTTCATTGCCTTGAACAGAGAAACTCATTGTTCTGGCAAACATTCCTTTTCTCTGTCTTTTTATGTATCACAAAATATTGTCCTGAAGTATCAATTTTGTATTCAGCCACTGTATGCTTGAAAGATATGATTTTGAGTTTTTGACAATATATGGGTTCCTTTCTGTTCATCTGCAGCCACAAGGGTTCTACCTCACAGCAGACTTGCTGCAGTTGCATGTGGCAAAGGCAGAGCCCCCACATTGTGCCAGTCTCACACACAGTACAGACATGAGGAATTACGTAAATGCAACCTGTATATTAATGAATATAATGGAAACATGTTGTGAGGCATGTAGGAATAATGCTTTAAAAAGGCATTTTCTAAGATTTCTCAAACAACATGTCTGAGATATTGCTGGGAAATCAGAGCCAAGTCTTAAGTAAAAACAAACAAACAAAAAACCCTCAAACAAACAAACAAACAAAACCCCCTAACCCACCCCCTCCCCCCAAACAAAAATAAAAACAAACCAAGAAAAAAACTGATAGTCTCAGCATTTCAGTTGTAGATGACTGGGGTATTACCAGTGGGGATGGGTCAAACCTGGATGTATGGTCAGACTGGGGAATGAGAAGCTGCAAAGCAGCCCTGTAGAAAGGGCCCTGAGGGTCCTGGTCGAGGGCAAGTTGAACATGAGT